>JBAFWW010003876.1:0-13706 GCA_036873685.1 Agapornis canus
GATCTTAAGGTCCTTTCCAACCCTAACTATTCTATGATTCTATGATTCTGTGTTATGCACAGGCACTCATGTGCTGTGTATGGGGTTTGTACTAGCTTTTTTGGTGTTGCTTTTTTTTATTCCCCCAGGTCCTTTATAAAGAAATGAGCACTGCAGGGTTATCCCTACTTAACAAGTCTCTGGTTTTAGTGCTGCTGCATTTAACTGTTTTCAAAGGCCTGAAATGACGTACCCTTAGGTTGTTAACAGATGCAATCAAGCAACAAAAACAGAAGTTAAAAAAGGTTTGTTTTGTTAACACCTGTTTTTAAAAGTTAAAAAAAAATCTTTCAAAATTTCTCTTCAGTAAATTATAATTCAGGATTTGTTTTACTAAAACACCTTCCCATATAACACTAATCCATGTACAAGCCCTCTGCATAAAACAGAATACACACACATTATATAAAGTTCCAGCATACCTAGGAATTGGTGTTAGCAGGAACTCTACATAAAAAAAGACGGCTTCTCAGTCCTTTCCCCCAACTAGAATAAAAAGCATGCCTTCCTTCCACAGCAGAGCTCAAAAGACGTATCTGCTGCTGTAACACAGCAATAATTGCCAAGCACCTTCCATCTAGGGCTCAAGCAAAATGATTTTTAGCAGCTTCACATCCCTTCTCAGGGTGTTAGCATCTACCAGCCTCTTCCATTTCCTTCCTGTACATTTTATCTGTGCTTTTATCTTTTCCTCCCTTTATTTTGCTTTATCTATTTTCAACAATAGTGACTAGCACAGTATAACAGCATTATATAAGCTTTTTACAGTGCCATGTTTTGCTTTACAGAGTGAGTATAAATGAGGAAACACTAAGTTAAACTCTGACAGCCAATGCTGGATGTATCAGTTTGGTCTATAAATAAGCACTGATCACCTCCATTTTATTGAACTCATTTTCCAGGCAAGCAAAGACCACAAGATTCCTCTGCAAATTTTCCCTTTACACTCTCCAGCAGTGCTGCTAGTGTCAGCTACGACAGATTTATAGCCTATTCATTCATGGGAACAAAAACCCTGCCAGGGCTGGTCATGCAACACGCAGTAGCAGTTAGTTCAGAAGATAACAGCTGCAATACCTCACTTCCTTATTCAGCACTCTATAGCATACACTACTTTGGAGATAATAAATGCTTCTTGTTTGTATTACTTGAGTAATACCAGAGGAAAGGGTCTGCATTACAACAGTATGAAGTGGCACTGCAACACAGGGACATTAATCAGTGTTTTCATTGTATTTACTCCTTCCCTGGTTTTATGGTTTTATAACTGACAGAAAAAAGTTACTCTAGGCTGTTTTTATATACTGTCACTCCAGGGCTAGTAAAATCTTTAAATTTTTAATTTAATGCCCATTTAATTTAAAAGGTTATTTTGGATTATTTTGAATTCTGAGGTCTTCAGTATGCAATGCTTTAATATGAACAGACATTCACCGTCAGGATTAACCAGTTATTTTCCTTACACTTACACTGTATTACATTTACCTCCTTACTTAAACTTTACAGAAAATAAAATTACCAGATTCCTGTCACTGTTTTGAAAACAGCAAACGTGATAGTTTCATAAATACTCTTCCATAGCTGTAAGATGTGGTATCAGAGCAAAGATGTCAGACCAAGATCAACACTGCTCTTTTTAGAGGTGCTGCTTATGCCATCAGTTTTGGAACAGATGCTTTTACATTTGGCTTACTGGCTGAATTTTTTGTAGCCACCTTATTGCAGATAATCTTAAAACTTCAACCTCTTCTCACCTGTGTCTGCCGCAACTACACTTCCCACTCCTCTGCAGCAGTCCACTCTTTCTCCAGTTGAAAACACAAGATTGATATTACACCAAGCCATGATCACAAGTAGCATGGACTAAGATCAGGACCCAGTTATGTCCAATAAATGCATATTTTTGTGGATGCATATTTTGAAGGAGATACTGCATTGAAATAAAACCAAAATGAACCTATATCAACTTGTGGTTTTCATCTTTTTTCAACTTTCTCTACTGCAAAATAATAAGCCCTAAATAAATGCCCTAAGATGAAGCTTCAATTATGTTAAAATATCTTTTTTTTTTCCCCCAAAGTTTTTCTTAGGTTTGTTCAGCCTTGAGCACAATATTCAGCTCTTACAGCTGCTCAAGAGATCAGAACTTCTAATCTCAGAGAGAATTTTGTAACCCCTGTCTTCTTGCAGAACCACAGTGCCCAAAAAAAAGTACAGGTGTTTTTTTCCTGTGCTTTCACCCAAAGAATAAAACATTAGTTTAATTTAAACAATGCACTTGTCTTTACATATCTCACTTCCTTTAGCAGAGCAGAATATACAACCATCTCACTAGATCAGACCAAAGTTTTGGGATAGAATGCTATTTGCAGCACTTGAGACTGACCACAAGAGTAAATGCTTCAGAACAAAAAGATGCTTATACCACAACAGCAATACAACCCACTAAAAGCACCTCTGTGTATCCGCTTCAAACTCAAACACATGCTGTAATGTGCTCAGATAGACTTCCCAATTTAAATCTGGGTTTCTTTGTTTCAGTCACTTTCAGTCCATGGCAAACATGGTATCTATTACTGTAACCAGTCTTCACTAATCAATCAGGTTTTATTGTGTGGCCTCTGGCTCAGCTCATAATACTGGAAAGAAGCTAAAGCAGCAGTTTAAAGTTTTGCTAATGTAATAACCCTTGCTAATTGGAAGTAGCATGCTGAGGGTTGGGGGGAACCACCAGTACCACCAGACCCAAAACCCACCAGTACAGCAGTTTAGACTATCTGTGCTGTTCTCATTGCGAGTGGAGGAAAGGAATAGGGAAGAATTTCTGCATCTGAAGTGGAGGAATAATGTAAGAAACTAACCCCTCAAGTGATTCATCCTTGCATTGTGCTATGTGGCTAGATAAATATGAATAGATATACACATATTTACTTGTACAGTATTTATAAAAAAGCCTTATGAAGAAGCCCTATTTTATCTGCTAAAAATTAGCCACCCCCTACTGCAAAAGCTGGATTTTTTTTCACTCAACATGGAAATACATTCATTCTTATAATTGTTCTTTTCTTTCAAAACACCTAATATAACAAATGCTAAAAGACATTATAGTTCATCTGCTAAGCAGTCTCTTTATGAGTTGAGGCTTCAATGCTTTAATGGGGAAATTGCCTGATTTAAGTAAATCATGTCACCTCCACCCAAGTAATCACATCTGTTGCAGAATTCTGCTGACCTCATCTCTACTGTAAAAACAAAAACACATTTACATTTTCAGCTTGAGATATTTGGTTCAAATGATTTACAAATAGGTTGTAATGAAAACTAATTTTAGCCTACTCCAAAGATACTATTTAGGTTCTCTGTTGATAGTGTTTACAGATACACAATTACTGGTTACTGACATTTAAGCAGATACAGCATGTATTCGCAGAAAGAAAGCAAGCAAACTCTGAGATTATTTCTGTATAAGTTCCTACATTCTGAAATATCACTTTCAGGGAAAATAAATGAAAAGCTAAACTAGAGGTAAATGTATGTATTTTTTGTGATAAGAGGTTGCAAATTTTTTGTACATATTGTTTCACCAGCCCACTTCATACAAGGCATCCTTTTGGAAGTAACCTCTCACAGCATTACCTGCATCATGACTTTTCCGTGTGAAACGTTTTAAAAATGCTAGTTAATAGTCTTGTGAAATTTCAAGCAACTGTAAAACAAACAAAACAAAACAATCAAATTAGTTTTACCCTTGCTATTTCCCAAATGCATGAACAAACGCAATACTTACACAACCTTTTTTTTTTTTTTTTTACTTTTTCACAGCTTTCATATATGATTCTAACTCACTGTGGAATACAAATTCCAAACACAGGAGATCACAGGAACTACCCAACCATCTAACCTAGTCTGATGCAACAAAGATCAGAAAACTCCATTCAGCCATTTCCATAAGAGTACACTCACCAATACAAAAACACTTCATCCTGTACTGTGAAACTCACTGTGAAAACCTTGTGTAGATTTTTAGATCGCTACAGTTCTTTACAAATCCTAATGACTTCCTTGAACTTACACTCTCCACATTGAATTTCATATCTTAGGTACAAACTGAGATTTGAGGAAATCAGATATGGCTTTCCTCAATATACAAGCCAAAGACTCATGGATCTATTGGGAGGGTTTTTTCACTACACTGGGGAAAGTTTTTTGGATCATAATCCAAGCTCTCTGTCCACATAAAGTAAGCTTTATTTTCCAGGTTTCAAAAGCTTTAAGTCCTTTACACAAGACAAAAATTTAAATTAAAAAAAAAAAAAAAAAAAAAAAACCAACAAAACCCACACACACAAAACCCACAAAATGCTCTACTTTAAGAAACTTATATGGCAAATTTTACACTTTATAAATTTAAGATGTAAGGATGACATATAACCTCCTATTTATTTATTTATACTTATGTTTGAAATTACCTAAATAAGTAGCAGAGGATCTTTCAGAAAGGCTTCCTTTAATTAATCCCTTCTTTAGCTAAAAGGGTGAAGTCTCCTGCCTACTTCTAGTGGATAATATTTCTTCTCATTAAAAATACTCATTAGAAGAGAAAATTAAAAAAGAGCAAGTAAGCAAAACTCAACATTCTGCTTTAGCTTTATTCTATGTGCAGGGTTCTCTGGGTTCTCTCTATTACAATCCCTTTCAACCACTTACAAAAAGACGGGCTTGTCCAGAGTTGTTCCAGAAAAAATCAAAAGAGAGAGTGTGAAAAGGCTTCCATAGGCAGTAAACATAAAGGTGGTAATAGAAGCAATATAAAGGTGATAATTGACCTCTGTGGTCAATCTAGACTAATATTCTGTCTCTCATATTTACCTTTACAAATTAGATAATGTTTAGAAAAGTTCCTAGCAAGTCATATCATATTAGAAAAAATATTTCTAGCTATTTCATTACTTTACACTGAAGTATTATTTCAAAACAGTGTTTTGAAACCTGCAGTACGAATTCTTTCTATTACCCTGTTACTAACTTCATATGTAGTATAAAGCCCTATCTTTATCAAAATATAATATTGCTTATAACTTTCCCATGTAAACATTTGCAGATTAACCCCCTCCTAAATTCCGCTGAAATGATTGTTTCTAAACAAATAATTAAAACACGGGGGGGGGTTATGTATGTATTAACTAGCATCGTGTGGTTTTGCTGCTTAGAATTTACAACAAATCAAATTGTTTTATTTCCTATCCTACATTTTAGAAGATAGTCTTCAAAATTCTAAGAGGCTGCAACATATAATTTTCTTATTCTTCTGCATGACTTTACATAAGGATATGACAAATCTTAACTTTCATGACCTACTGTGGAAGAGAAAGAAACCTTCACCAAAATTTTGTAGACTTCCAGTGAATACAGCCCCATTAGACCTTTCTTGTAATTGATATCTGCCATGTGTAAGTAATAAAGTGCCTCTGTAACAGGTCTTCAAACAATCATCCTTCCTGATACAAACAGTAATGGCTACAGTGTTATGAGTTGAGGTTAAATATACTGTACGTGTGCGACTTTATGGTATGCTAATTGGAAAGCAGGTGAATATAAATAAGCAGCAAGGACACACAATATTATAGAGGTGGACAAAGGAATAGTATGAGCTGTAACTGCCAGATAAAAATGCTGAACCTCCTTCCTCAGATCTGCGTCCTTTGTATCATTAACAGCCTTGATTGGATGAAGCCTTATATTACAGTGTGAAAGGTATTTGAAATTCTATTTTAAATTGCATAAAGTGTCAAAAGGAAGCAGAGCTGTTGTTTCCAACATTATTCTGTGCCTTTTGACTAGAAGGGTCTTAACATCATTACTATTACTTCATTTATCTGAAATCCTCTGAAAGTTCTTTTGCTCTCTATTTCAGCACTTTTGCCTTTTGCCTTTTTTCACCTTTATAGAGTTGTCTGTATCTTCCCTTTCACAATACATTCATGTAAAGATGACGGTGAAACTCTTCTGCTCACCACAGGATGTTGTTACTGACAATTATAATTAGTGTGCTATCACAATTGCTGAAGGAAAGAACATGCTACAGCCCCACCATGGGTTGTTGCCTCTTCAATTGCTTATACTGTTGTTCCTGAAATCTTGTTAAAATTATACTTAATGACTGCTGTTTAAATTCGTTTATCATGAAACCTTATACACACAGGTTATTCACCCATTTAGTTTGTCATCTCAATTCTATCATCCTTCTTCTTCATTAGCTGCTTGTTAACAGGAATTTTGCCTGCTACCGTAATTCATTCCTTACACTATTGTAACTTTATTGCAGAAATATAGATATCACATCTAGGGGTTTCTTTTTTTTCCTCCATTATGATAAAAGAAGAGTCCATTTTGTATTTTCTCCATTGTTTTTCACTGTTTTTAGGATACTGGCTTCAATTGTCTTCTGTTCGTTATGGAGATTAAATGGAATCACACATTTCATCAATGTTTATTTCTGTGCTGAATAGGCCAGCTATTCACTTTCAAATATATTTAGTTTTGCAGGTTAGAATTAAAGGGAATTCTCACAACTTACCATACATGCATTTTTCTAACTATTATGCACGTACTTTAAAGAGAACCCTGCAGTATTACTTATGAGTTGTCTTCTCTAGTCATTCTGCTACACAAGAAGTAACTTCATAGACACAAGCTCCACTCAGTGCAGTTTTACTAAGTAACAGACTGAAGCAGCGGGAAGCACTGAATTCAGGGATAAAACTCACTCATAAACACATATAGACTATACCGATGCCAGCTGAATCCACAGCCAGGCCAAAGGTCTTTGGAAAATTGGGGTTTCAGCACCCCACACCTCAAGAAACAATCCACTACATGAAGGAAGAGCCTCACTTGACATCTTCTAAAGTATCAGTCTTTCTTTGCTATTCTCTCCCTTTACCTTCTGTATATGCAAAATGTATATGCAAATGGAAAACAAAATTAAATTCTCCCCAAACAACATACTGGCCAGCTCCCCTATAATATTTTACCTGACTCAGTAAATTCTCAGTAGTTCTTGCAAATACAACCATAAGCAAATGCCTCTTCTATTGATAAATGATGATTCATTTTCTTCACATTGTGTATCAAAAGTTCAAAGATACTATATTTCTGGACATAACAGCTTTTCAGACATATACCTCCTTTCTCCCATACGCACGCTAGACCCCCACATATTTAACTGTTGTTTTGAATGGCTGATACTATATTCACACAAGGAGCTCTGCCATTGTCAGGCTACATGCTGATATCAATATAGGGTTTCTTACTGTAGCACTTACTAGTGAATTTCAAATATATTAAATGTAATATTATTATAAAGGGACTGCATGTATCCAAGCAAAGAGAATGTGTTTAGCCCAGCATTTCCCATAAAAACATACATATAAGTACACAGACAGAGGGTAGAATTTTCTAGCTCTGTGCAGGCAATAGTACACAGCCCACCCTCACCAGAGGCAGGCAGAGATCCTGCTTGGTGCATTCTCTCATGGGGCACATGTTGCCTCTGACCTCCACAGGTAAGTGAATCCCCTTCTACCTGTATCTTCAAACACCCCAAACAATACATCAGAATTGTACTATGGTGTAGAAACACCATAGTAAATGGCATTTCTGAACTCAGTTGTATCATAACATAGAGGGAAACTGCTTAAAAACATTCTCCTGATGCTGCCATAGTGAATGCCTATAAGCTTAAGCACGCAAGTGATTTGTTTCTAATGCCACCATATGCTCATGGGAGACTCAGGCCAAGAGGCATACTTTGACTCTTCACATGCCAAGATGAAGAAAATCGATTTCAGTGCCCAAGGGAAGAAATTACTGCTACAGAAGGTCACTCACCACTACAAGTTGTTCCATTATCATGTAGTCTTGGAAGGCATCCTACAAAAATTAAGCGTGGAGTATGAGCTGGTAAGTTATAAATAAACTGGGATAATATAAAAGCTATTTAAAGGAGCTAAATTGTAAACCAGGTAAAATTTGCCTATGCATATTTGTTCTGACATATAGTTTAGGTAACGACACAGGTTAGTTTTATCCTACCG
Source organism: Agapornis canus (assembly GCA_036873685.1). Lineage (NCBI taxonomy): Eukaryota > Metazoa > Chordata > Aves > Psittaciformes > Psittacidae > Agapornis > Agapornis canus. The sequence continues at coordinate 8,136 of JBAFWW010003876.1, forward strand.
ATGTGTTGTTGCAATAGTAATCCTGCTCAGTACCAGAAGAACCACAGGTTCAGACCCCTGGTGCATGCACTTGGCTGAGGAGCCACTGGCACAAGGCTCCCATCTGTGGGCTTATGACTGACCGCCTCTAAGTCAGAATCCCACCTAGATACTTGATGTTGTGCTGTTGTGTCATCGGTCACTCGAGATTAACCCAGGAAATGACAGTCTTGTTCACAATGTGTGGGTTAAAGCCCTTCCTGAATGTTAGTGAAGACAGGCCTTCCTCATAGGAGAAGGAAAACTCCTATCTTCAGTCCCAGATAGATGGAGCTCATCTAGCCTTGTAAGGTCTTCCATCAAACCTACAACCTTTGGACTTTGCTGTCATCGTCCCAGCTCTATAGGCCATGGCAGTTAAACCTCAGGTGTAAAGGGTGGACCCAGCTCCGTGCAAGCTGCATCTCACCTAAAAATCCACTGTGCAGGCTGGCAGGGCTCACTGTCACTTGTCTGTATGGACAGGCAAGGGTTGAAACAGTAGGTGACAAGGTGCATGGGAAGCTGCAGATCCAACCTTGCATGCGGGTGGACCAGCGCATGGGTAGCTCAAGATTACTCAGAAGATGACAGTCCTGGTCAGACACTCCCTGATTGCCTAAGCACCCTTTTTTCCAGCCAGATTTGCATGTCCCACATGCCCTTGGTCATCGTGCTTGTAGTAAGCATGGGTAAAGCCCTTCCCAAATCTTTGCTTGCAAAACCAAGCCATCAATCAATTTATGTCCATTCGTATTTCTCATTTCTAAGACCCAGTTGTAATATGGCTGTAAACAAATGAGACATCAAATGAATGTCTTACTATATATTTTCTTCATTATCTCAAGTTTTTTAAAAACATCCCATTAAAACACATACCATATGCTTTCTACCTTACACCAGTGTTTTCAATTTGTAATAATTTTGATCTTTCAAAGTCAGAAAGAAAATTCCATGTCTTTTCTAGATATCTAAATTCAGAATATATTAACTAAATATATGAAATCTTAGAAACGTTTATCATATAAACACATATCTGAAACACCTGTTGAAGATACCAAATATTTAAGATGAATACATCCATTATTTGCTATGCAACTCTTTTTGTATTTGAAAGGTCTTACAGAACAACTAGTTATACCCACGGGTGTATCCCTTCTAACAGACAGTGGAATTGAATATTTCAGGTGGGTTATATCACATTTTCTAAATTTCATGTTGTTTTGGATTGTTTCCTAATTCTTGAGAGTAACTTTCTGTTTGAGATACACCAGAATACCCAATTTCATTGCAAGAGAGTGCTTGGAAATGAATGGGGGAGGAAAAAAAAAATAAAAAAAAAAATAAAAGAGTAAAGAAGGTGCAAAAGAGAGACAGAAATGTGATCTGAGGATGGACTGAAATTGCTTATGAGTAGTTTAGTCTCAGACTCATGCGTTGGCACCTGAAAGCCTAGATAGTCATGTCAGTGCAAACCTAATGTAAAAATGCAGCCTTTCCAAACCAGTAACACTTCAAACTTTTCTCCTGTCTTGCGCAGTACTTTATTTCTTCTCCTCTTCCACCAATTTTTAACAGAATTTTGCTTGCTTATTATATGCAGTGTTGCCAGTTCTTACAATTTTATCATGAACTTCAAAGTATTCGATGCTTTATTTAAAACCCTTCAGCCCCTACAAGTGCAAAAAGATTTTTTTTAAAGGTAAAACAAAACTTCCTACATCTCATGATTATGTAGGAAGCTTGAAAGTGTGATACCAAAAATACACCTTAAGTCTTAATCCCTCAACATTCAGAAGTCATTATGTGAATATAAAGAACCTAAGTGTATTGGGTATTTCTCTTTCTTGTTTCTTGGATTTTTTTTTTTTTTCCCAATCTCATAGTTATTATGCCTGTTTTCAGGACTTTGGAAAACCACACCAATGGTCTATCAAGGTTTGGAACAGTGCATATACTGATTGAAGGTTATATTTCTACTACCGCTTCAAGCCCTAGTGAAAAAAAAAAAAAGGACAGGAGCTTCTCCCTGGAAACTGGTGGTAAGACATTTGTCATGTCCTGGCTAATGTACTGTACAGCAAGCAAACTAAAACCAGAAAAAAAACCTAAAAACCTTAGAGAAACTGATTCTTAAAAGTTGCCATTTACTTTACATGCCTACAGTATTTTCCACATAGACAACTTGCTTGCATTTGGTAGAAACTTTACCAAAAGTTTGTTTGATGGTTTAAAATCTTTGGCTTATTTGATAAACAGAAAACAGGTGGATGTTTGTAGAAGTGTGAAAAATCTGTAACAGAATCTTCTACCCTGATTGCATGTCCATAATGGTTCTGACAATAAGTTATTTGCCTTTATTTTATCTTTCTTCCGCAACCTGCCTTTGTGCTCAGGCCCATGGCTGAAATCTCTGTTCCTATGTTTGGATAAAGCAAAAACAGAACACAGATTTTCAGATTTCCCTTAAGCCCTTTCTATACCTTTTTCTCATGAAGATAACTGAGAAAATCTGTGCTGAAACTAATTAGAAGGTTGAAAGCTTGCTTCAGATTCTATCTTCCCTTCCCCCCTTTTCTCCCTCTTACCCGCCAAAATTATTCAGTGTGTTACAGGAGTCTCCTATAGGATTGGGCTTTGGGGCTTCAGGCTGCTCAGATTGAAGGCCAAATCCTCGGAGGTGCTGAGCATCTCCAGCTCCAAATTTGGTTCCTTTTTAGTAGTGGCTTCCGGCAACGTCTGCAGCTCCAACAGGGATCAAGACTTAGTGGCTTTTTGCAACTCCCAGCAGGCATTTATTCAGGGTAATGCATTTTTGTACACCAGTTTCACTTGCAGCAGCATGTTTTTAAAAGACTGTCTGGCATACAATAGCTAAGATCTTTCTGAACAATCAGGGTCTTGCACTGTCAGTTAAAGCACCCTGAGTCTCTTTGCAGTCTCTACTGTTTGCTTGCTTGGGATGGAATTTATCTTGGAGAACCTTAAGCCTGAATTATTTCTTAGCTTGATGTGTCCTCTCCAGCAGTAAACAGTTTCACTTGAAGAGGTTGATCCAGCACACCCCTCCCCACTCCTGTCCTTGTCACAGTCACCTCTCTAAATGCTTTATTCATTACATTTTCATTGTCTTGAATTTATGCACTGAGGAAAGTGGGCTCCTAACATTATGAATGTTGCTTTCAGTCTGCTTAGCATGTCATTTTGCTGCCACAGACAGAACTTTCCCATCTTCCCCAGATATTTTCTGCTGAGAAGCCTGACTCCAGTTTCTGTTTTCTGTTCCATATCCAAATATTCTTTGCTTTATGTCCCCATTATTTAGTAAATTTATAAAAGGCTGCTACAGGATAAAATGCTGTAATGCGTACAGCCATGACAAACCCATATCTAGTTTTGGTCACACATTGATGTAAGCTGGCAATAACTGTTAATATCATTAATTAACCAAACCAAATTAACCAATAAAGCAGACTGGAGAAGCAACATACTACTTGTTATGTAGAAGCTTATATAGCCTACACGTGAATGTAATATGTATGTGTGCACATTTGTTTGTGTGTCTGTAGACAGGCATCAGTAACCACAATTCAGTAGGTTTACAAGAATCCAAAATTTCCAATAAAAGCCTGTTTCTGAAAAATCACGTCTTACTGGTGCAAAAGTAAAGGTGATGTGAATAATAATGTAATATATTAGCTTATATAGAGATTTCAGTGAACATACTTGAAAGTTTTCTAAACTGAATCATTAACTCTATTTTACAGATGGAGACATAAAGTTGAAGTGAGCTGCCCAGGTTCATGCTGAAGCTAAATGGTGCAGCTCAGAATAGTCCAGTGAACTGTCTGAAGATCTATTTTGGCTCCCTTATATTTGCCTTAGAAGTCTTCAAACAGTAAAATGAAAGAGATGGGGACATGAGAGGAAATGAAACCTTATAAAGATAACTAGCCAGCCAACTCTTCCTTCTCAAAAACACAAAATAAAAGTTTCATTCTATCCCAACAAGCCCAGATGTCACCAATTACGAGCAAAAGTAGGAACAGACAATGCAGGCCTTTTGTTGTTTTTTTAAAGTAACTTTTCTATTGAAGCCATATACATTCATATTACACAGATCAGAGTAGTAATACATGTTTCCAACTTCTAGTCTTTCCTTGTGATCACACACTTTTCCGTGTTTGCCAAACAAAAGCTTAAATACAGATAAATAAGACTACCAAAGGACATATTCCAGCACTAGGAAATTGAACAAACCTGCAAATTTTATCCCATATCACAATTTCCTATAGTACTATACATAAAGAAATAAACAAGTTAAGAAAAATTTCCACTCTTTTCTGACACTTGACACTCAAGCATTATGCTCTTCTCAAAATCCTGAGAAAGAATTAGCCCCCTTTTTTTTTTTAAATAAAATGTTCTTATGACTATTTCATTTACGTGCTTGCAAATCTGAGTGCTGTGCTGTACTTTGGAAGGCAGAAAAGCAGAATGCATGGGGCTTTTCAGCTATGTCACTTTCTCTGTAAAGAGCTGAGCCTGAAAGCAGAAAAGCATCTTCAAATGTGGCCATGTTGGCTGTTACTGTGCATAATTTGTAGGCTTGGGTTCTGGAATGGAAAGTGAACTTTGTTGTAGCTATGTAGTCTTCATGAACAGTGCATTGGGAATGAATCACAGACTGGTTTGGGTTGGAAAGGACAAGACCTTAAAGATCCATCCAGTTCCAACCCCCTGCCATGGCCAGGGACACCTTCCACTAGAGCAGGTTGCTCCAAGTCTCATCCAACCTGGCCTTCAACACTGCCAGGGATGAGGCAGCCACAGCTTCTTTGGGCAACCTATGCTAGTGCCTTCTTTCTCTTTCAGGGAAGAACTTCTTCCTAAAGTCTAATCTAAATCTACCCTCTTTCAGAAGATGCTTTATAGAAGCTACATAAATTCTCTGGCTGCATGGAGGAGTCTGAAGCTGGCCAGAAACGCACCAAGTAGAAGGACCTCCTACCATGCTGGTGATCCAAAAGAAAACGAGTGGGGTGGGGTTGTATGTTTAAATTTTATGTCAGATTTGTCCCACTGCATAGCAGGACCATGCGGCTTTGGGTGAGGGTGAAAAATCTGTTGTTCCCAGCAACAACCTGCATCTTAGTTTAGGCTTTAGTGTGTATGCAACCCTACCCTTATGCTTCAAAGACCTTTTTCTTGTATAGCAACATATTTCCAAAGCAGCTTCATTACAGTGAACTATGTAAATCCAGTCTTGGGGAAAGCAGACTAGTTCCTAGCATTCAAACATAATGAAACACACGTACACCATGTGTGTGCTGGCATTAAACATCCATACACTGATTCTGCCCCTTGACTCGCCTTATGGAAATGTTCATTCAGGTTCATCCTTCCTTTCCAGCAATAAACCTGGGATTGATTACAGTTTTGCATCAAAATTATGTGAAACTCATGGTTTTGAGTCCAGAGGAAATGTGGGAATATATTATTAAGATTTTAAGTTCACTTGAATTTGAAACTCAGAATGAAACTTAGGGAGGG
>JBAFWW010003891.1:0-15368 GCA_036873685.1 Agapornis canus
ACTGTGTCCAGTTCTGGGCCCCTCAGTTTAAGAAGGATGTGGAAATGATTGAGTGTGTCCAAAGGAGGGCAATGACACTGGTGAGGAAGCAGATCACGTAGACCACAGTATGGTCACAAAGCAACTATGGGACTATAAATATTCCAGTATTAGCTCATTTTCTGATCTCATTAGTAGTAGATGGTTGTAAATAGTAAATTAAATGCTATTTTTTTGTTGGTAGAAGGAACTGCCTAGTGAAACAGCTGTTAAGACGAGAAAGGCTATGCAGCCAGTGCATGTTCTTATGGCGCTGTAAAACTGTAGCTGGTTTATATTGTATTTAATAACTCACAGTTTCGTAGAATCATTTGTTTCTCAGAATCTTGGAACATTTTTGCTTTGATGGAATTTCTGGACATCATTTTGTTTAACCTCTTGCTCAAAGCAGGGGTCTTTCTTCGGTGTTAGGTTTCCTGGAGTTTTGTCCAGTTTGGAAAATCCTCAAGGAAGGAAGCCCACAGCTTCTCTGTACCATCTGCTTGTGTGCTTCATGGTTCTTGTGGGAAAGATGGTTTGTTTTGGGCTTTTTTTTCCTGAAGTCTTGAGCAAAATTTCCAACAAGTTGCAACTTGCAACTGCTTGGCTTTGTTACTTCATTGTGGACCTCTGACAACAGTCTGTTCCAGGATTTAGACAGTAGAATTGCAGAATCAACCAGGCTGGAAAAGATCTTCGAGATAATCGAGTCCATCCATTACCTCAGCACTGGCAGGGCCACCACTAAACCATGTCAGTAAGGGCCTCATCTCCATGGTCTACACTTCCACTTTCTACTCACCAACACTTCCAGGGACAGTGATTCCATACTGCCCTAGGCAGTCTGTTCCAGTGCCTGACTACCCTTTCAGGGAGGAAATTGTTCCTAATATACAGTCTGAACCTTCCTTGGCTCGGGTTGAGGCCATTTCCTCTTGTCCTGTCACTTGTTCCTTGAGATTGATCAGCCACCTCCTGCCTCCATCCTCTTTTCAGGTAGTTGTAGAGAGCAGTAAGGTCTTCCCTGAGCCTTCTCTCCAGACTAAACCCTTCCAGGTCTCTCAACTATTCCTCATCAGGCTTGTGCTCCAGACCCTTCACTAGCTCCATTGCCCTTCTTTGGATTCCTTCTAGTTTGTTGGTACATGTCTTGTTCTGGAGGCCCAAACTGAACTCAGTACTCCACATAAGGTCTTCCAAATATCAAGTAGAGTGGAATCATCCCTTCTCTTGCACTTAACATCCTTGTGCTGCTGCAGCCCAGTATGGGTTAAGTGCCATGAGAACTGTTTGCCTTCATGGTACTCACGTTACTTTATGCTGGTATTTTTCCCTTCTTTTTCTTTGCACAAAATGCATACCAATATCCCTTAGTGTCTTAGCTGTATGGAGAAATACAGATGGAGAAGTGTGATGTAGCCTAGATATATTGTTTAATGTCACTCCGAGTATGAAGACTTGTATGGTATATAAACACCATGCTGTGGCTTTTCTTTGAAGCTTAGGTGAATGTATTTCCACCTTTAATGGTGGGTAATACCTGGAAGAATGGCTACCCAAAAGTTTCAGGTCTGGATATAGATCAGGCACTTCTGGGGTTTTTTTGCATGTCAAGTATTAAAAAGTGTGAAAGTTAGATGTTATGGGCTAAATGTTTACTTTCTTTTTTTCCCTGCTTAATTTTTTTAAAAAAGTTTGTTTATAATCCCACAGAGTCATGCAAAGTGTTTGTGAGGGTTTGGTTTTTCTATGTTTTTTTTATGGGAGATTTTTTTCAGGCATGTATTGCTATCTGACATCTGCCACTTCGAGAACCAGTTTCTTCTGGCAGGATTTGGCTGAGGAATTCATGGCAGAAATGTTGGGCTGTTGTTTCTGCTTTGAACAGTGATCTGCACTCTAGTAAGCTGAAAGGAAAAAATTTCCAGTTTCCTCTAGTTTACTTGGAGTATCAGGGGTTCTCCAGCTGTGAAGACAAATCTATGGATCAGAGGGCAGAAGTAGTTATATGTAGCTAATTTTGACTGCTGATGAGTTTCCAGAGATGCGTCAGAATATTACTTTCTGTAATGCAGACAAGGCATAGATAGATTTCTTCCTGGAGGCCTTTCAACTCTTCCATTCCCACAATACATCTGTGTGGAAAGCATAACCGTCTGCTGCTTGGCCTCCCTTCTCTTTCAGGCTGTCCCTAGGGGACATCCACGTTTTCTCTCTTCCTCTTGTACAGCAGTCCAGCCCAACAAAACAATTGGACAGTCTTCTCATATGAGGTCCCTCTTGCTCTATTGTTAGTGTGTATTTATATAATAATTTTATTATAAATGGGCAAGCAGTGGGCATGCTGTGTGTCCTTACAGTGCACACAAGAAGGTGTGTACGAGTCTGAAAAGGATCTAGATCCCCTCTTCAGAGCCTTTAACTTAAGTGGTTTCAGTGCAGTGACTTGTGGAAAATCCAGCTATGGCCTTCCTGCTTGCAGAAACAATATACTTTCTTAGTGTGGTCCATATGGGATATTCAGCTCTCAGTAAATTTCCACAGCAATTCTCATGCTGGTTAAAGAACAGAATTTATGTTTTTGACAGTTCTTGGCAGGTAGAGTTGTGGTAGTAGTGTGGGAGGATAGTTCAGATTGATTTATAACAGATACATAGATGGACTCTGTCACTGTCTATTATTTCTTATATAATCATGATGTTTCATAAGCTGACAATGCCTTCCATTTTACTTCCTATTTATGCTGTCTGCCTGTGCTAGTAGAGTATCCTTTTACCCATCAACTTGGCAAATGCACCACTCCGGCTTCAGCAGGACTCCTGAGGCCTACTGTGAATTTTCTGCGGCTGATACATTCAGATTTGATTTGAGGGTCTCTTTAATCCTGTGAAGAAGTCACTAGAATTCAAGATTCTTTATAGAAGTATGTTGTATTGTAGATGTCTGCTTATAGTTTTTATTAATCTCAACAGCCTCACCTAGGAAACACTTTCCTTTCTTGGACAAAGCACATGGTGTTCTGCATATGTATGTGTAGAATCCAGATAACTTTGAATGTTTTGAGCGCCAGTGGTGTTTCAAATATATTAAACCAAAAATGCCTAAGAGATTTTTGCTCAGGCATAACATAAGGGGAAGGGGAATAACATTGTTATGCATTGAACTTGACTTTGTTCAGCCTGAATTTGGGCAATTACTTCTGCTGCTAGGGCAGATGTGTCTTTGAATAAGATGTACTCAATTTTTCTTCCATCAACTTTATCCTAGAATGTAGTTGTAATGGTGAGTTTCGATGACAGTAAGCATTGATTTGACAGAAGCACAATGGTTATGACTTAACTGCAAGATCTGGTAGGTGGAAAGCCTTTCCAAAAAGATTAGAAGAGAAACAAAAAAAAGTGCTTTGTGCTCAGAAGTTTTTTGCTCTTCAAAATGGGGAAGTTTCTTGTTCCTGTCAGTCAACAGAAGTATGCTCAGACAACACGTGACCTTGTGAAGCAAAGTATGTTCACTTCTAAAAGATGTGTAATACAGTGAAGGACATGTGGGGTTGAGAGTGAGGTATTAGGAAAATAAGCTGCTGTTCAGAACAAGGTGATAGTCCAAAATTTACCGTACATATATCTGTTAAGAGTTTCAAAACTAGTTTTATTTATTTATCGTCTTTTTGTTCACTCTGCCTGTTCAGAATTTTTTACCTGTAGTCACTCTTATTATTATTAAATTTATTGCTAATATTTATGAAGGATTTGAAGGGATTTTTAATGATGCAAGGTCAGGTTGTAATATTTCTTGTTATACGATATGTAATGCGAAGCTCAGTTTTTCTGTCTGCTGCCCTGTTGTCTGGTGATGTAAACATTGTTTTACCCATCCCTTTTGGTAAAAAGTGTGGTAATTTAGAGGGAGTTTTGAGAGTTGGTTATCACTATGTTAGAGGATGGTTTAAAATAGTATTAATTTAGATATGAAATTATGTAAAGTATTTCTTCATATGAGCAGATTCAGCAGTATTTTGCAGTAGGGCATCATCTTTGTAAAAAAATAAATATTGCAGGATAGCTGGCTTCTGGGGAAATATATCAAAAGTAGATTAAAATGATGACATAATTCCTGGATTGCATTTCTGCTTTCTTTTCCGAACAGTTGTATAGATGGGACTATCCTTTTGACCCTGACATTGCTTTTCTAAGTTAAATCTCTTTTTCCCTAAACTTGAGTTTTGTGCTTCTCGGAGATCAGCAGTTTCTACTGCGTGTCATGTACTGGAAAATTTTGGCACTAAGCTCCTCGTTGTGGTTTGGGTAAGGAGCAGTTGTAATTGTTCTGCTTTTTATGCTGCAGTATTTCCTTTTAGCATGTGGCTGTATTAGCAAATAGATGTGTTGCTGTAATGTGATGTTCTTGTGTGGGAGTTAAGGGTGTAGCTCCTGCAGCTGTGGTTGCTCCATCTCACAGTCTTCACTTAGGTCTGACCTTGGCCTTGCTCTTAAAACCTGTTTCTCACTTCTGTCAGCTCCTTTGTTATACCAGTGTCAGATGCTTATACAGTTTGGTTAAGTGATCTCTGTGATGTTGGTGATGGTCCTGCTTCAAGTGGAATGTTGAACAGTGTGATTCCAGAGGTCCCTCAGTGATTTCTGCAGTTTCAGAGGTGGGATATATAGTTCCACTCTGCTCACTGTGATCACTGCTGACATTCAAACTCAAGTTGTTAAGCAATAAAAATAGGAAAACATGGAGGTGGGGGGAGCAGCAGAGTCTTCTTGCTGACCAACTGCAAATACTGAAATAAAGTTTCTGGCCCTAGGGACTGTGATACAAGCCTGAAACAATAGCACGTGCTTCTAAAGCTTTCTGGTGACAAGCTTTTGCCACCATTTGAACTAGATTATCTTTAAAGTTCTTTCCAACCCTAACTATTCTATGAATTTCCATTAGAAACAGTGATCAAAGCTGTCTGCTCTGGTCCTGTCATCATTACCATCTTTTCACTTCATTGTTGCTGAGCCATTTAATCCTGCTAAACCAGCAAAACCCCTTTTATACTTAACCCACCTCCTCTGATTTTCTTCTGACATGACATGCTTCAAATGCTTGTCACAAGGTCAAAAAAGTTCTAATTCCATTGCAGAGGAAGCAGTGGGAATAAGCAGCCACAAATGGGTTGGCAAGAATGGTACCATGGTAGGCAGTAGCTGCACTGGTGTAGACCAAGCACAGAACTGTAGCAGCAAAGCAGTTGAGACCAGACATGGTAACAAGAGCTAATGTTGAGGTCAGTGAGTATTTATCCCTTTTGTATAAAGTATGCATTGTATGAAAGTTATGATCCCATGTGTGAAGAAAATAGAGAAAATTATTCTTTCTGATGGGAAAGAACACAGATAATTAACATTTTATTTAGTACTCAGCAAAAGCTTCTGTATTGTAAGAAAAAGATGTGAAAAGCTCTATGGGTTGTTCTAGGATCACATTAGTGGTGACCTTCTGGAAAAACTTCTGTTGACTATTAGCTGGTAAACTTTTTGACATACTGGTATGTGCTTAAGCCCTGAGTGTTTTCAGGAATGCATGATAGCATGCATCTGGAATTTGTCAAACTCTTCTCTGACAGAAAGGCACTGCAGTGAAATCTTGTGAAAAAATTGCAGTTAAAAAAAAATAATAAAAGTATGTGTTAATTCTGCTGGAAATTTCCAACATTATATAACTGATGGTTATATACTCAAGGCAGAAATAGCCACAGAACAGTTAAACAAGGCCACAAAATATGGCCTGCTGGGTGGGACTTGATATTGTGCAGAAAAGAGATAAAAGCCACAGGGGTGATCCCAAGCTATCATGAGAAATTGTTCGATCTATGTGTCACTCACACTTGCATTCAGAAAGAGGTGTTTTTCATGGTGAGATATAACTAGGAAGCATTATTGCCTTGATGTTCTTGTAGAATGCAAGGTAATAGGTGGAGTGTGCCTATATTTTGTTTTGTGGTGGTGATGTTGCTTTGGGTTGGGTTTTTGGTTTTGCTGTTTATTTTGTTTGAAACGCTGCAACAGAGAGCTTTTTGCTGTTTGGCATAATCCTGAATAGAGGGATTGTGGTGCCAGTGGTGTCTTAGTCTCCTCATGATACCAAATCCGAGTTAGTTGCATCCTCCTAGTGTCATGTTCTATATAGCACTTACAAAACAGAGAGAAATATGGCTGGAAGAGTGGAGGGACAAGACAACTGTGCTGATTTCTGAAGAACAATTGTATGAACTGGTACAACTGCATGTGGCACTGAAGATCACTTCAAATAGTGTTGTTTATTGGATATAAACAGCTCTATGTTGTCATTTCACAAGTAAACTGTATGCACCTTGAATGCTTAATGGAAAGAACCACTATGTCGAAAGTTAGAGCTCCTACTCATTTATCCCCATTCTGTTTGCATGTGTTGTTTATTCATAGCCATACATGATGTAGAGAACTTGGATTTTTTTTAGGTAATTTCTGTACCATGTTTTGATTTCAGCTATGTTTTTCAAGCATTCTTTGCAGTCACTTCAACTTCATATCCTTTTCTAGTTGACTGGAGTTGCCCAATGTTTCACTGTCCCAAGTGATAACTGAAGTATTGAGCTGCCACCAGATGCAGTGTTGAGCTGTATGGAGCTTTGCACAGCACACTCATTTTGACAATAAACCCCTTGATCCCATTCTGTGTGTTGTTTTCCATCCAGCTTTGCACCCATTCTGTAATAAGTACTTCCATGTGAATCATCTTATCTAGTTCAGTTATGAGAATGTGTGAAATTATATAAAAATAAACTCACTGAAATCACGTAGGAAATCATCTGCTGCTTCTCTGTCCACAAGGATACTAAAATGATTTGATGGGATTTGTTTTTCTTGATAAATCTGTGCTGTTATTCATGTTGACTTCTTGTGGGTGCTTAGAAATAGTTTCCTAGCAGCTTTTCATCTTTTCTACTACCCTTCCATGAAATGAGTGTAGTGTGTCTAATCCATTTCTTCAGACAGGCAGACAGAAGGAGCCTGAAAAAGATTATGTCTATCTGTGGGTGCAGTAACTGCTGGAATGCAACTGTGCTTGTGTTTTATCCTGTAGTACCTACTTCTGTTCTAATATAGGGTGCCTACACAACCCTCTGTGCTTTGCTTTGCTAATAGCCTCTTTGGTCTCCATCAGTGATAGCTCTTGTCTCTGAGTCCCTAAAGCTAAAAGAATGTTTTCTTCAAATTTTTTGGAACCAGACTCTTGGTTTGGAGATATGGTTGGAGTTCTTTTCAGCTGTAGTTCTTCTAAGGTGACTAGACAGAAATCAGGATGTAGATGTTAAGAAATGTTGACAGTTTGGATAGTAAAAGACAAGCAAGGAGTTTTTCCAAATTTTTTCTGTAGAGTGTGTGTGTTTGTATGTGTGTGTATATATATATATATATATATATATATATATATGTTAAATATACGTATGTGTATATATATATCTCTTAAAGTGTGTCAGTTGCTTCTAGGCTTTTCAGCAGCTTCTAGCATAAATGAGGGGTTTCGGATGGGACATTTGGAAAGCTGGAGGTCTTGTGGGGTAATGTGTTGTATGTAGTACATTGTTAGCATACAGGTGGCCTTGCCATGGCAGGGGATTGGAGATCATCTGATCTCCAGAGGTCCCTTTCAACCCTAACAATTCTGTGATTTTGTGGATTATTGTTTACTTATTACTAGCAGAATGATTTGTAACATTATGAGAGTGTCAGACACTCAGAGAAGGTGACTGTGCTGCCATTTTCCTTAAGACAGCATTGTCTCTATCATTGTATCTGAAGGTTGTTTGCTATGTGGGAAAGTACTTGACTGGCAGGAGAAAAATAACTGCTTATAAAAGAGTATGAGTTAGTGCCAAAACAACAGCTGGTTGGAAATGTCATTGTGGCGTTGCCAGAGAAGCTACTGGAGCTCCATGCTGTTTTACCGAAAAGGAAGGATGGTCTCCAGTTATAACCTAGAGTCCCATATCTAGAAGCAATTGCATGATAAAGGTAACACAGTGATGACAAATAAAGGAAATGCAATTTCTGCTGAGCTTGTTTGTAAGGGAAGATGGCATGATGTACTTGCATTTCTGAATGATTAGTGCATTCAGCTTGCCTTACTCTTTTGTGAAGGGTAGGCATTTTATCCTTACAGAGACAAACTAGCCATCCTGCTGCAGTGCAGGGGAAACAGCAGTTTGAATAGTGTTAAGAAAAAAATCTAATATCAGGTATTTGTGCTTTATAAATCTGTGCTTATCATCAGAAGTAAAAATTTCATACTGAATTTTAGGAGCAGAGATTTCCCAAAATTCTGTATCATTTATGAACTTGTGTTGTGATAAATGGATGTACAGTAAAGTATTGATGCCTGCACCCCTGCATGCGAGTAGTCCGAAGCAGAATGGACAGGGCAGGATAGTAGTTGGAAGGTAAAATTATGGAGTTATTTGTTTTCCATAGGAAGGCTTCCTGAGCTTTAAGAAAACTTAGTTTGGATATGTTAATTTTTTCAGGGAGTCTTTATGAATTTCATGCCTGTTTAGTTGTGAATTGTGGAGCACTAGTAAAGTGACTCCTGTTTTAATCAGCACGCAGCAGGGAGCTCTTATGCTTATATGCAAGCTCATTCTTTCAAGAAAGGATTTTATTTTTTTTAAATATTTTGAATCAGTTTATGTAAATTTGTTTTATATTGTTTTACATTATTCTAGTTTTGAGATTTTTTTTTTTTTTTGGTCTTAAGAGATATTTTCCCTCCCAATTATAGTGATCTCTTTTAAATTTTTTTCCTGCAGCAGTTGTTAAACAGTGAATCTGTAAGTGAATGCACTGAATTGCCAGATAAACAGAGGGTTAAAACCCAGTGTTGTTGACCCTATTTAATTTTCCCAGCTGGGTGACAGGTAAATGTGTCCCTGTAGTAACAGAATCATAGAACAGTATAGATTGGGACTTACATACTTCATTATAAATAAGAAAGTGTTTTTGTCTGCATAAATGTATTTTAGAATCCCATCTTTTATGCATCTATTGATGCACACATGGATTTCATATTCTTAAATGTGGCTGATGATGATCTCTTAAGCAACTCCCATAACTCATGTTATGATGGCAGACAGTTCTGCATAGAGGAGGAAATTCTAATAAAGGCTCTATAGGTTTATCTGTACCATCAGCCAAAACCCTGAAGTATCTCTGCCCAATATCCAGTTAAGGGTGGTAGTGAAGTATTTGCGCAAGGAAAGCAAAAAACCTTTGTGAAGATGATTTTCAGAATTAACTAGCCCTATCAATGTCAGGGGTTCATGAGGTTGCTTGTTTTCAGAAGTTCTGGAAGGAATATCAATAAAATACTGGATGAGATGCACAGCAGTTCATTGTAGACATTCTGACAAGAATGATGTTTACAAAAGTTGATGGCTAATTGACTTCTGACTTAAACAGGCATTGGTAGCTGGAGAGATAAAGCATCAACATAAGCATCCACATACATTCTCGCTATAATCAGAAGAATGGCCTATGGGTGATCATCTGGCTAAACAAAGGACAGACACAAAAACCTCTGCATCAAATTTGTTTTCAAAAAATTCAGATTTTTTTTCCCGTCTGTTAAATAGATACCTATAACTTTCCAGGTTTTTTTTTTTTTTTTTTTTTTTTTTTATAAATCAGATCTTTTCTTTTTTAAATTGTCTAATAATTTTTTTTTTTTTTTTTTTAAAAAAATTCAATTTTTTTTTCCCGTTTTTTAAAAAAAAACTTTAAATTTTCCAGTTTTTTTTTTTTTTTTTTGCTTTACCTAGAAATCAGATGCATACTTTGATAAAGTGTCAGATAATTGTTTGATGATGCTATATCTAGAATACAAATACTGAAATATATGAAGATCCTTACAAATAATGAAGGTGTCTAGTTCTAATTTCTAGTAACTATTTCCTATCAATACAGTTGATGAACAAAAATACTGCTATAAGAAGTCACTCAAATTATATTGATTGTAACTGTAGTTTGCCAAAGTTTATGCTAAGGTGTTGTATAAATTTGGTTGCGAAGAATAAAGCGAAAAATTAGAGAAAAATCAAAATGCATTAAATAACACTAGAACAGTTTTTTCACCATTACTTTAAAAACAAGCAGGCATAGTGTGAATCATTCAGTGAATTACCTAAAATCAGTAAAGCCGCCTGTTTTGACTTCAGCTGTAAAAAACAGCTCTGTAGACCTTGATAATCCTCGCTTTTCTGAAGAAGTAGAAATGAGAAAGATCTATTTTAAAAAGATTTCTGTAAGTCCCTACTCACACATGGTCAACAGAAAAGCCCTGCAGTCTTGCAAGGCTTACTTGAAGGCTTGTACTCTCATAACCTCTGGGTAGCATGCAATAGTGCTGAAGTGTATTCTTGCAAAAGGCTGTACTGAGTATACATGTTAATTTAGCTAAATGGGTGGGTATGTTAGAGGAGGTTATTAGTGAAGCTTGGAGCAAGTGAAAAATGTGAGGAAGTAAATAGCTGGTTGCTATCAGAGACTGAGGAACACAGACTAATTGTCTTCTACAGAAATCCATCTGCTTTAAAAATGTTTGCTCATTCTGAGTAGGGTTAGGGCAGGGGAGAGTCCCAGAGGGTATGGAGAATGAAAACTTAATTGGATCAGTCAGTTAAAACCAAACACTTGAAGTAGCAAGGGATCATCTAAGATGTGCTGAGAAAAGTCATACCTCAAACACTCAGTTAATTTGACATGTATTATAGGAAAATAACTCTCATTTTTAAGAGCTGATTATTTTCCTATAATATATGTCAAATTAACTGGGTCTTAATGTATTGGGCCTTTCAGATAGGAATATGTACAATGTAATGCAGAAAACCTGTGGTTTTTTTTCTGTGAATTAAGAAGGCCCTGCAGAAAGGGTATTGATTAATTTCCCTCTTATGACACCTGCATGATCCCCCTCATTCATATAATTCCATTGTGCTAGAAGTACTTAATTTGCTAATGAATTAAAAATTATTAAACTGCAATAATTAAGTTAATTAGAATTAATTAATTCATGTCCCATGGTAGTATGAGACTAGATACATATATGTCTTTTACTGATAGGTTTCTACTAGCTGGTTATTCTGTGCTCATTCTGTAGCTGTGTAATTATACTCAGAAGTTTCAGGGGGAGTGTGTGTGATTTTTGTTTTGTTTTGTTGTTGTGTTTTTTGAACCATTACATCTCTTTAATGCTATATTAGCAGCTGTAGAAATAGAATTGATAATTCAGCAGGCGATCAGAGGAAACTAGCTAGATTAATTTCTCATGGGTTACAAAATTGGGTGAAATCCTATACTGCTGTAATTCTCAGTTTCTTGCTGACAATAGGGAAGGATTCATGAAAGATGCCTCATTTGGCTTAATGGTGGAACAGAGTAAGTTTGCCACCTTTGCTGGTACTGTTAAACTGGGAGGAACTGCTGGCATGTTGGGAGTACTGACAACATCCTTGACATCCTGGACTGCAAAAAGACGAAAAGAATCAAGTCCTTTAGCACAAGGAAGACAAAAGTCTTCAAACAGTTAGAAAATAAAGGGACAGGAATACTTTATTTCAGTTGCATATCAGAAATTATGTAATGGGTGCATGTTGCAACAAGTTGTACAGTATAGAACAAGTGAGGGTGGTGAGACATTGGAACAGGCTGCCCAGAGAGTGGTGGAATCACTGTCTCCGAAGGTATATAGAAGAGGAGTAGACATGATGCTCAGTGGTGTTTTTTAATGGTGGACTTGGCAGTGGTTGGGCTTGATGATCTTAAAGGTCTTTTCCAACCTAAGTAATTCTATGATTATTTTTTTTATCAAAGTCTTCAAAGATAAAGGATAATTAAACATGGTAATAGGAAGCATGGGAGAATTGCTTAATTTTTTAGTCATCATAAGTCTTTAAGAACAGGTGAGCCAAATACTTACAATTGATAAAAGCATATATGTGTCTATGTTGCAGTAATATATAGGGTTGCCAGGTATACTAGGCAACCTCTGTAAGTCTCTTTTGGGTTTGCTGTTTGGGTTTTACTTGTTTGCAGTTTTACAATGCAAAGAAGAAACAGTTAAAAGACCTGACCACAGGTCAGAAATGTTGTTAGCCCACCCAAGTAGATCATCTCTTCATTCTTTGCCCATTCAATACTTAACAAATAAAAGGTGAAAGAAAGTATACCTTCATAACCTACTTCATTATTTTTCATGAAGGGAGCGTAAATACTGAAACTCAGTTGCGTTTCCTTTGCAGGTTACGGGATGACAGAATTAGGATAGAAAGGATGGAAAACCTCTATTTTGAATACAGCCATGCTTTCCAGCTGGTCACTGGCTTTTACACTAAAGAAGTGCCTGGTACTACAGGTATGTTGTTCAGAATGTCTTTGAAGCTGTGTTAGCTTTTGCATAAAAAAAGGAATACATATGGGTGCGTCCCATCAGATCTCATGGACTTGTCTATGTCCAATTTGTTTAAGTATTCCCTAACTTGATGCTCCTCTGTTATGGAGGTATCTTCATTGCTCCAGAATTTCCCAGTGGTCTGAGAGGCCTTGGATTCCTCAAGGCACATCTTGGCAGTAAAAATCAAGAAGGTATTGAAGTCCTCAGCCTCTTTTCATGTCGTTTTTCACCAGATCTGCTGCCCCACTCAACAGTTGGTATACATTATCTCATCTTACTTTTGCTGCTGATGTACTACTTGTAAAAGTGCCTGTTGCCCTTCATATACTTTGCCAGTCTCAACTCCAGGTGGGCTTTGGTTTTCCTGCCCCCATCCTGCAAGCTTGAACAATATCTATATTCTTTGTGGGTCACCTGTCCCTGCTTCCATCTCTCAGACTCCTTTTTAGCATTTGAATTGGTCAGGAGCATCTTTTTCATCCATGCAGGTCTTCTGTAACCTTTATTTAATTTTCTGCACATTGAGATCTTTTCTGAGCTTGGAGGAAATGAGCCTTGAAAGTGAACATTATTTAAATAGAGACATATATAACATCCTTTCTTTTTCATAGTCTGAAGATGTGTGTTTAGGCAGATTTAAATTCACACATACATAGTAGCAACTGTGGGAAATTATTCAATATAAAATGCTTCCTCAAGTTCTTGTGTATGTCAACATTCTAAGAACAGAAGAACGCCTTTAAAAAACATCTGTGAAAACATTTAATATCAACATTTTATGTTGAGATATCACGGAGTGAATTTTCCTGTTGTTGCAGCTGGTCCAGGGATTGTAGTAGAGCACTGTTTAGAAACACTATCAAATAACAAAAGTTGTCTCACAAAGATGGAACCATGTTCTGCAGATAAATGATCAGCTCTTATATCAGGACCTGTTTATGCCTTTTAACTTGCACAGATGTTGCCAGCAGTAGTGGAGATACCAGAATTTAGATCGTAGTTTTATGTATTTAGAAATTTTTTATGCCAACAGTTATTCATTTTTTATGAAGAAAACCCTGTGAGATCAAGTGTTTCATGATGTGCTTACATTATTGTAATATTCTGTATTCTTTAGAACCGTGGTTTTTTTGGAACCTGACTACATGTTGTTTTGTAGATATCATAGCACACTGAACAAATATTACAGATTTCTATCTGATTAAATTGAAAAATAGATGATTATTTTTCTAAAATACATAACTACTAAACATATAACAAGAAAATAACTTTTTTTGTAGGTCCTCAAAAATTATCTGTAATACTAAGCTTGGATAAGCCTGTTATTTGCTCTCTGGCAGCAGTAATTGCATACCTCAAAGAATTTAATTTGGAAAGGATGCTTTATAATCCAAGGTGAGTTGCTATACTTAACTTTCCGTTCAAAGCACAAATCCACGTACTAGTGTTACCACGTTAAGTTTTAGCAGACAGCTTCTTTGATTGTAATGAATGTACCTGCTAAGAATTATAAACATATTCCTTGCAAAATTGTACCACACATTTCAGCTCCTGATCAGAACTAAAGGAATCAAGTGATTTTATGAAGTAGATGTTTCATTAAAATCTTTACCATAGAATCACAGACAGGTTTGGGTTGGAAGGGACCTTAAAGCTCATCCAGTTCCAACCCCCTGTAGTTTGCAGGGACACCTTCCACTAGACCAGGTTGCTCCAAGCCCTGTCCAGCCTGCCCTTGAATACTGCCAAGGCGCAGCCACAGCTTCTCTGGGCAACCTGTGCCAGGACCTCACCACCCTCACAGTGAAGAACTTCTGCCTAATATCTCCTCTCAATCTCCCCTCTGTCAGGTTAAAGCCATTCCCCTTGTCCTGTCCCTACAGGCCCTTGTCAAAAGCCCCTCTCTAGATGTTTTGTCATCCTGTTTAGGCACTGGGAGCTGCTCTGAGGCCTCCCCTTGAGGAGCCTTCTCTTCCCCAGGCTGACCCAGCCCTCGCAGCAGTTCTGTGACCTCCTTGTCTTGACATTACTATCAGTAATGTAAATGAGCAGGTACTGCTGCCAAGTATAACTGAAAGCAAAATTTGCTAGATACTGGGGGGGAAATTTTAAAGTTTGTCAGTCAGTATCAGCCACCTCATCTTAACCTCAGTTTTATTTTGGAAACAAAATTTGGGGCTTTTTTTAAAGCTTAAAAAAGAAAATTAATGCTGAAATTTAGTTTTGCAGATGTTTCATTATGCCAGAGGTATGTAAATAATTTTTTCTTTTCAGAGCTGTGGAAGCAGGTATACATGCTAATGTGTTGTAATGTTTAGGCGATACTCAGCAGGTCTGTTTGAGTTGGTGAATCTAGTTATCAGTTATAAAGGTAACAGATATTCAACACATCCTGGCTGGCTGAAAAATCCCTTGTGTCGGCTCAGTGGTATCTGGGGGTGGGAAAACAATCACGCAAGAGGTTGTTGATAGACAGTGTTTCTGCAAAGTTAGTATAAGACCACACAGACATGGAAATAATCTTGGTTTTTCCCTATGTTGTCCCAAAGCTTAGGTTTATGAGATAGGCTCAAATTATTAATCAAAATGTGTAACAGGATTATACAAGTGGAGTGGAATGAAAATGGAAAGATACTGCCACTAATGCATCTTTTTATCCTGTCTTGGAGAAGTATAAAAGGTACTATTCTACCTGTCTTATGTTTGAAAATATCATTGAGGCTTATTAAGTGCTTTATTAAACCTTCTTTAGCTGTTGTGGTTCCTGTGCAAAATATTCTTCTGGTTGTCTCACTATTCCTCTGTCATAGAATAGTTAAGGTTGGAAAGGAACTTAAGATCATCTAGTTCCAACCCCCCTGCCATAAGCAGGG
>JBAFWW010003896.1:9416-20139 GCA_036873685.1 Agapornis canus
CCCATGTTATCAGTACAGTGTTCAGCACGCGTCCAAACCAGAGCCCCATACTAGATTCTATGAAGAAAATTGCCTTAGCTAAAATGAACACACCAAGATAGGGTACTAGATAGCACTATCTAGATAGGTACTAGATGACGTTGCAGGAGCAAGGTCCACCAGCATTCTGCTGTGTTGTGCTTGCCGTCCTTGTTGTGAAGATACTACTTGGATGCAGTAATGCTTTCAGTTATTTTCACCAGTTGAGATTTTTTTGTGATGTAAATGGAGAAATTAGAAACCCTGCCTGAAGGAAACCTGCCTGTGAAAACATCTCTGTTACTCAGTGTCTGCTAGAAGAGGCAGGAAAAGCTTTGCTAGAGGATTTGCTTTGAATGACGCTTGTGAAGAAGAAGAAGACAAGCTCTAAGAAGAACATAGCTTAGTTTTGCCGTAGCATGCTGAGTACACATTATAATGTATCCAATGAGAAGGATGAGTAACAAACCAAAACACAAGAGGAAAAGGAAGGTAAGTTTTGGAATGATGGAGTGAGTTGCAGTGGTCTAGGTGAAGAGTGCCGTGAGTTTGGGGAGGACATCTGGCAAGTACAGACACGTGGGAGGGAATGAAGGAGAAACCTCTATCATATGAGAAAGGTTGGAAACATTAATAGCTATGTTTTAAAGTGAGGAATAGGAGGTTTAAGATTATTAGAAATATTTATAACATGGTTTATGAGAAAAATAAATGCACAGATACAAAAGAACACATATTGGGAAGGGTGGGGACAGAAAGAGATGTATTGTTTGTTGCATGATAGCAGTCCAAATTTAGCACTTCAAACATACATATATGTAAGGTGTTGTTCATAACCCAGTCCAGCAGCATTTACTAGATGTATACCCTCAGTACTATCTGGGGTATTTATCACAGAATCCTAGAATACTTTGGTTTGGAAGGGACCTTTAAAGGTCAGCTACTTCCAACCTCCCTGCCGTGGTCTCACTAACCTCATCTTAAAAACTCTCTTCCTTATATCCAGTTGAAATCTCCCCTCTTTCAGTTTAAAATCATTGCCCCTTGTCCTGACACTGCAGGCCTTAATAAAAAGTCTCTGTCTGTCTGTCTTTAAAGCTCCTGTTATATATTAAAAGGCTGCAGTAAGGACTCCCCAGAGCCTTTTCTTCTCCAGTCTGAACCCCATCTCTTTAGAAGAGAGGTATTCCATCCCTCTCTTCATTTTTGTGGCCTTTCTCAGGTCCTGCTTTAACAGGGCCAAGTCTGTCTTCTGCTGGAGACTCACAGCTGAACGTGGTACTCCAGGTGGGATCTCATGGGAGCAGGAGGACAGAGTCAGCTCCCTCAGGCTGCTGACCACACTACTTTTGATGGAGCCCAGGATAAGGGTGGCTTTCTGGGCTGCAAGCACACATTGCCTGCTCATGTCCAGTATTTCATCCATCAGCACCACTACAGCCTTCTCAACAGGGCTGCTCTTGAGCCATTACTGAGCCTGTACTGATACTGGGAATTGCCCCAGCCCGTGTCCAGGACCTTGCACTTGGGCTTATTGAACTTCATGAACTCCATCCATTTATTTCTATACCTAATGTATTTGTTGTATCTGATACCAATTTTGGTGGGAAGAGGGGTATATTGAGTCCAAGTGAAAGATTTATAGAACTTTCTTCTGAGGGCTGTAGTTGTTATAGGTACTAGCATATTATTTGTTAGTGAGCACAGGGAAGAGGGCAATGCACATGTGAACGTATAGAAGGAAGTAATAAAAATAGGTTCTTCAGGTTCTGTGAACTCTTACTCCACCTAATAATTGCTTTTTCCTCTTTGTTGCCAGCTTATTATATTTACACAGGTGTAGCATCAGCACCAGGCTCACATTCCATTTGAGAAATAGGAGATCACAGTCCTATTTCTTCAATCTGCTGCTGCCATGATTTCAAAGTACATGGCCAGGGAGTGTGCTCGTATCCATTCCACTGTACTTTACTTCCCACCCTTCTGTGAGGCAGATTCTGTCAGTGCTTATTTTCTAGCAGGTCACAGGCATAGAATCTGGTCTGAAAGCTTTGCTAGAGGCTGCAGACTTCAAGTTACCCTTCTGCAGTTTTAAGAGGTTAGTAGTCTGCTTCTGTTTGACTTTGTATTACAGCTGATCTGCAAGTGCCTTTAGTTTGGTTAAGCAGTCTTAAACTCATTGATCCTAAAATGGAGTAAGCACTAGCAATAACTTCTGTAATGAAAACCTTTCACAGCTAGGCTAGGGGAAATGTAACTCATGTAACACCATCACTGTGAAGATTGCAAGCATAATAGTAGTTAGGTTTGGGTTTTTTTTTAATTTAAGAAAAAATGAAATCAAATGAATATAATAAAAAGTGAGCCAGCTCCTAAGAAAAGCTTTCTTCCTAATTCAGGCTCAATTCATGAACTATAATGCAGAATACTGGATAGTTTGGAAGGAATGCTCCATATAGTTGATGCAAGGAATTGTTTGGAAGGAACACTTCCATGGGGTTGTTTGGAAGGAACACTGGAGGAACTGTCAGTGTAATTGATGCAGGAGAAATGCACAGATAAATGACATTCAGATCCTTTGTGGATGAGCTTTCATCTTTCTTTATGAAACAACATGTGAAAACGTAATTTCGATGAGTTTAAAACATGCTGTTCAACTGGAAACTTTGATTCTTCATATTTGAGGCTTAACAGTTCTGCACTTAGTTTGCCTTAAGATATTTGTATCCGTATTTGTGGAGAGGTCCCTGCTTTCTTGTTCTTGAAGATGGGGCTGGGCCATGCTTGATGGAAGGTTGTCCATGGCGTGCAGCATGACTCCAACTGTGAAAGATGGCTCAAGACAGTCTCTAGGCTCTCAGCTTAACTAAAAAGTGTTTCAAATAAATAAGTCATGTCTCTTTCTAAAGGTCTCCTTTTTGGTATTAGTGTTTTAGATACCTTAAGCTGAAGTAATCCTGTCAGGTTTGGAGACCTAAAAATTCAGGAATAGGATAAATTCATAACCTGGTCCTGAACTTTGCACAGACTTCTCTTACTGTAGCTGTCTGGCAGCTGAGAAGCTCAGGGATTTACACCATCACACCTGTAAAAGACAAAGTTAACAAAAGCCCTGTGTTTTATCCACCTGTGTGTTCTGAAGGTGAATGTTAACGTGGCTCCAAATATTTGGCTTGAATGCTGACTTCCTATATAGACCTGCCTTTCAGCTCTGCCCCTGCCTTCCGTGTAGGGTGTGCCTACATGGTAATACTGAATAAACTACAGTTTACTTATTTTCACGTAGGCTAATAGAAGAGAAGAACAATAAGCCAGGTCACTGAGTTAACTGATGTGACAGGCTATGTGGGGATTGCAGGTACTTAGCAGCTTTCACTGCAAGATACAGCTCCCAAGTCATTGAGTAAATGTGAGCCCTCAAGTTTGTGGCTTTGAATTGGCAAACCTAACTGTGATGTTTTGAACACAGTACTGAGCTGTTCCTGTCCAAAGCCCAGGAGGAAATCTAAGCCTGGTGGTAACGCTGTACAGGAAACACGTTGAGAACCAGGTTCATTCTTGGTTTAAGATGAAGTGTGAGCTGTTCCTGAGGACACTTAGTATATGGTGCACAGTTTGTTGCAGTGAGAGTAGCATAAACTCACGGCTAGAAGAAAGCAATTGCACCTCTGGTAGTAACCTCTAAATCTAAACCTGCTGTGAGATGTATTTAAAACTGGTCCAACCCTTTGAACGTTGGTGCTTAGATCCTTTTCTGGATCCGGGAGTCTCCTGTTTGCAGAGTTTTATGAGCTCATACACAGCTCTCTTTAAGGAAAGGAAGAGGGACCAGGATTGCTGATAAGATAGTATGTGTGCTCGGTAAAGGGTGGTTATTTTATTGGCATACATAAGTTTCAGTGAACCAACTATTTGTAAATACAGCAAGAAACTTCACACACTTGTCCTTTACAAGCCTGCCTTGCTGGCCACTGACAGGACAGCTCTTAACAGACATCCTTATTGCAGCTAGCACACTGGGCACTTGAAGTGTATGGGTTTTGGAAACTCTGAAACTGCTTTAGTGAGTTATGGCAAAGAAATGCTTCCTGCTACTGGCACCTTTGTGAGACACATTGGGAAAGCTCCCTTTTGCATCACGATTGCTACTGAAGACAAGACTGTAGTTCAAGGAACTAGTGTGGTATGTATTCCTTATGGCTTTGCTGATGAGCTTACTAAACTGTTGTCCTAGTTGGTGTGTTTTCATGTTGAATGCCTTGATACTTGCTCATAAACAAGATAGTAGTGATTTGCTTTTAAGATTCCATTTCAAGCTGCTTAGTAAATAGATGGTTCTGTTTCAGCAAGAAATTCACATGAGCATTATTTTCTGAGATTGTGACCAGGTTTGCAGGTTATGGAATTGCTCTCTCAGGATTAGGAACATTTGTAAAACCCTTTGTCTCTTCACAGGCTCACAGAAGGCAGAAATGTGGGTCCTGGTTCAGGAGGGATGTGTGTTCCCGTTACCTGTAGTTCAGAAGCAGTTTGAAAAGTGAAAGCCAAAAGGTTTAAAAACGTATTTATCTGCAAGTGTGCTTGGATGGAATCCGGTGGTGTTCCTCTTAGCCACAGCTCACTGTGGTTCCAGGTTGACAGCTCTCAATACCAAAGAGGGACGTAGATGGAAAAGGTGGAAAAGCCGTTGTGCACGTTGTCCCCTGTAAGCGTGCGTTCTGCAGTGTTAGCTTTCCCCAGTAGCACAGAGAGGCCTTCTGATGGAGTTCCGTTCTGGATTTATTCCCAATGGATTCTGAGGCTTTTCCCTGTGTCCTCCCCTCTGCTTCTGGAGAGTCTGATCTCTGTTCCTCTGGAGAGGCTGACCCTTGCATGTCCCCGCTTCCTCCCTTCGCGGGGACTGTTCTTCTCATACTCCTCCTTGTTCTCGGGTGTCACGAACCTGGTCTTCAAAGCTGCTCCTCTTTGACTAACTGATCCTCTGCATTTTGCTGACGCGGGTGCATAATTGCACAGGTAACATCCTCATGTAAAGGGTTATTCCACCTGAACCTGTGGGAAAAGTTAGCAACTCTTGAAGGTTACCTGCAGCTTTCTTCTCCTTCGTGATTTACATTTCTGTCTGATTTGGATTGTCCAGTGCAGTTGTGTTGTTAGTATTTGTTTCTCCAGTGAGCTAAATGACACCATAGTTCATACAAAAGTTATCTTCTATTAATCCTAGAGGCATAGAATGGCTTGAGTGGGAAAGGACCTTAAGATCACCCAGTTCCAATCCCCTGTCATGGGCAGGGACACCTCACACTAGAGATTCCTTCTTAAGATTCCTTAAAGGAATCCTTTTGCATTTCTTCTCAGTTTCTGCATCCTGGCATCTTTTTCTTGGCTGAGATTCTTTTGGAAACGTTTTTGCAGCCGTGTGATTCTTGAGGTAAACAATTTTAGTGTGCAGGATACAAGTATGGGCTTCCTATCCCTGGCTGTTGTCAATTCATGTTTGTTTGCAGTGTCTCTTAAGCGTCTGATCCGTGCCATATAGGTATTAATTTGAGTTTGTCTATTTCACTGGAGAAGATCTATTAATGCTTAAAGACACGATAAAGGCAAGTAAGAAATACTTGAAGAGCACAGCTTTGCAGATCTCATAGCAATGAGAACTGTTACGAAATGCATCTTGCACTAGAGAAATGCAGTCGAGCAAGAAACTGCTCCAGTTTCAGCTGCAAATGTTTAGAGGTACTAGCACATCCTTCAGCAGTGGTACAACCCTAGATAATGCGTCAAAACTTGTGTGCCTGTAGGTGGAAAACATGCACAGGGGCAGCTCTAGCATATGCATTCAGTAAGTGTTGCTTATGCATTTCTAGCCTTCCAAAAGTCAGAACAGTTACTTATTGTCTTGACTCTTACTGCTTTTCTTTTACTTGAAAACATCTCTGTTGACTTCTGATTACTTATTTGATATGATCTTAAGGTCCTTTCCAACCCTAACTATTCTATGATTATAAAGCACAGCTCCATTTTTGAACATATGGGCAGTGAAGGCAGTAGTAGTTAATCTTTTACAGAAAGCATTCATTTCTGTGGTATGGAAACTCTTGTTAGTATGAAGAACAGCAGAAAATGATGCAGTGTTCTGAATAGCAGGGATGCATTTTCTAATTGCCTTGTAATGTATTGTGCTCGCAAAATGCAAATTGCATTGGATCTGTTAGCCTTCTGCACTCAGTTAATACTTCAGTTGGTGACAAAGGGCAAAGGAAAGCCACATCAGCTTGGAGAAAGTTCATGGGAGAGGTGCAGATGCTACTAATGTAAGGTTTGTGGTGGTTGGCGCGGTGTGGCAAAGTAGGTGCAATCACCAGTCATCTGTATTGAACCAGTTGAGCAGGGTAACCAGCTGGACGGGTTTGGTGCTGCCTCCTCGCAGCTCCTCCTTCCCACATGTTCCTTCCTGACCCTGCTTTCCCACAGCTCTCCTTTCCTTCAGCATCATGTAAAGCAGCTCAGCCCTCACCCTGCGCTGGGCTGGCCCTGTGTCATCTGGCAAGGCAAAGACTGCAACCTGGTGGAAGGGTGAGAAGTTCCAATTGTGAGACTAGCTCAGTGCAGCAGGGGTGCTGGGCATTCTGCAGGGCCACAGCTCCTTCACTTGGGCTATACCTTCTGAGCCTTCACCTACATAAAGAAATCCAGCATTGATTTACCTTGAGAGGTTTCTTTAGTGAAACCGGTTACTGGAAAGCTAAGTACCGGTTATTAGTCCTTATTTTACTTGGTTGTCACTACAGCTAAGCAGTCGTGCTTTTCTCTATTAGTTCTCACTTGAATATCCTGATATGCTTCCCCATTTGTAATCTTGTATTTGAAAAACATTCCATCCCCTTTTGCTTTCAAAATATCAGATCAGGTTTGTTGTCACGTGGCTGAGCTCCCTGGGTAACTTCTGTTAAGCTGCCGGTTCCCGTGGGAAACCTCTATCTGCAATGCTGCCTTTTAAGCCTGGGTTTGGTGTTGTTTTCTTTTTGTTTCAGGAAGAAAAAAGTCAAGAAATGTCTGCCAATTTAAAGTACCTTTCCTTGAGCATCCTGGTTTTTCAGACCACGAGTTTAGTCTTGACCATGCGTTATTCTCGGACGCTGAAGGAAGAAGGACCTCGTTACTTATCCTCCACTGCAGTAGTTATTGCTGAACTCCTGAAGATTTTGGCCTGTGTTCTCTTGGTCTACAAAGACAGCAGTATGTGTCTCATTTTGCACCAAGTAATTTTCCTAATCAATATGCTGTATTGTAGTGGCAACTGCAGAGCAGCCATGTGAGTACAGGCGTGAAAACAGCTTTTTCCTTCTTGTGTTAGAAATACTCTTGGAGTGACACTAATCATACCTCATTCTTCAACACAGGAAAAAAGATACTGTCTGTTTGCTTGCAAGAGGTAACTTTAAAGAATGCGGATACTAAGGAGTTGAAGAATGGATTTTCTACTAACAGGTTAAAGCTAGTAGTAGGAAAAAAGCCGAGCAGCTGTGTTTGCTCAGGCATTTGAAGCCATTCATATGTAAAAGTAGAAAAAAATGAAAAGCTTTAAGGTGTCCAAAGCATGAATGACAGGAAAATACACCAACAAACCAGCAGATGCCAAAGGGAGAAAACAAGTTCATTGTTAGAGGAGGAAGTGCAGGTTTAACCTAGAAAAAAGTATATTCAGATTTAGTCTAGTTCTTACTTTGTACATTCTAGACTGAATTTATCTGGTTCCTTGACATATATACTTGATCTTCAACAGCTTAAAAATATCATTGTGTATTCATAAATAGTGATGACTTGCTTCTACATGTGCACTTTTTAGATTACATTCATCTTGAAATATGAACGTGGTTTCAATAAGTTGTACTTAGATTCTTCTAGTTCTGATGTTCCTGGAAGGCATCTTGCAGCCCTTTTTCCTTACATACATCTGAGTCTCATGAAAGTTAAACAAATGTAGTATTTTGAGGTCTTGGTAGCAGTGATAGCTTTAAAAAGGAGGCAACACAGAACTTTTTATATATATATATATATATATATATATAAAATTCATTTATATATTTTCATATATATCCATATACTTCCCCCCCCCCATCCTTACAGTGAATGTCTATTTCTTTTATTGTTTCTTTGGGTAGAGTGTAATTTACGGACTCTGAACAGAGTGCTACATGATGAAATCCTTAATAAACCCATGGAAACTCTTAAACTTGCTATTCCTTCAGGGATTTATACTCTTCAGAACAACTTGCTGTATATAGCATTGTCGAACCTCGACGCAGCTACATACCAGGTACTGTACTTTTGGGTTTCTCTATACATTTCAACCCCATCCATGAATTATGCAGTAGTAACTATTTCTGGGTTCTTCTAGGTTACATATCAACTGAAAATTCTTACCACAGCATTGTTTTCTGTGTCCATGTTGAGCAAGAAGTTAGGTGTATACCAGTGGCTTTCGTTAGTAATACTGATGACAGGAGTGGCATTTGTTCAGGTAAGTATTAACAGGTAGTTTGAGTTTGTTTAATATGTTTATTCAAGGAACGTGGATTTCTGTGCTTACTTTCTGATTCCACCAGCTTCACATGAGCACCAGAGTGTGGTCAGGAGCTATGAGTCATCACTGGCAGGGGCTAGAGGACACCAGAACTGGTTTGAAGACAGAAGATAACACTTCTTTTGTGTCTCAGTGCTCCCCTGTAAAATGTGACAGGAGCTCTGGAGCAACCTGCAAATAACAGTGGTATTTGCTAGCACACTTCCTCAGACATGAGGGCCTCACTGATCTGCAGCTGCTCACAGTGTGCTAGGATTTCAGCATGATAAATTTACTTGAACTTTCTCAAGAGGCAAACTTGGCCTCTGTTCTAAATAGTGCAGGTACAAGGGGTTGCAGTTATCAGAGGGCAGGATCATGGAATAAGAGACTTAAGTTCTAAGAATTTTTATCAGAGTTTAGCATATCCTAATTTTTTTTTTGTTAAGGATTTAAAAAGGAATCTGAATTTTCAAATTTAGTCATTAAAAATGAGAATAAACCATTCTGATAGCATCTGAAAGCAGAACGTCTGAAGCAGACTTCAGTATCTATGGCATTGCATTTTATTCTGTTAGCAGTAGATATATTGCAGGATTTAGCTTCACAAATATCAGGTTTAGTCATCTGCATAACCACTGAGGAGAGGCACATACAAAAGTCAACTGATAGAACCTTAAAGGCAGCTTGTGAATGTGGTTTTCAGCCTGTGCTTGTATTTATAAGGTAATGTTGGGTTATTGAGTATGAATGACTATCACAAATTATGCTGGGATTGAGAAACAGTTCTGCCTTACAAAACATCAGTCCTGGCGCTGTTTAAATTGATGGGCATTCTCCCAGTTCAGGCACAGTTTTACTCCTGACAAATAAGCAGAAAGGAAAATGATGGCTCTGCAGGCTTTTCTAGGTATCTACAGTGAGAATACAAAACTTTGCAAGCATGGGATTATATTTAGTTGCATTTTATAGGTACTTGTGACTTGATTTTACCATTGAATGTTGTGGAACTGTTTTTACATCCAGTGGCCTTCAGACTCCCAAGCACCAGCTGCTAAGGAGCATTCGGCAGGATCTCAGTTTGTGGGCCTGATGGCAGTGCTGATAGCTTGCTTTTCCAGTGGATTTGCTGGCGTTTACTTTGAGAAGATCTTAAAGGAAACCAAGCAGTCTGTGTGGATCAGAAACATTCAGCTGGGTAAGTTTCATGGAGGTCATCTCCTAGAGGTACCACGTGCTGAAGAGTTAAGATACATGTGCAGTACAGAGTACTGAGTCTGGTAGAATGTACCATGGAAGCAAGAGATGGTGTAGGTTTTTTGTAGTTCTGGTTGGTCAGACACTGGTATAGTCAAAAATATCTTAATATCAGCAATGTTTTTTCCTTTCTTTTCCTGATGCTGTGTTTTAATTTTAAATGGTTTCAGCTAAAAACACAGAACTGCATTTTGGTTATATTTTAACAGTTTTACATGCCCATAATGATTTGCAAATTGAGGATAGAGAAGGGGCTCAAAATCTCTACTTACTATCTGCTAGTACTTATTGTAGAAGTAAAGGAGGGAATACATCAGGAAAGGTTATGTTAGGGAATTCAGGAGGCAGAGAAGGGTGAGTAGCTGGGTCTTGGTCCAGGATTTAAGGGAAGATTTGGTGCTCTGGATGGAGCTACAATGTAAAATCCACTGCCAGGAAAAGCTAACTATTATCACTGAGTTTCCGTGCTGAAAGTGCTTTGGTGGGCAACAGTGAGGATATCTGAAACAGTTTCCAATTAAACAGTCATAATTGCCAAAAAAACCCACAAGGATTTCCTCAAACATTCTTCAGATTTTCTGCAGTGCACAGAAGTGTGTATGAAAACAAGTGAGTTCATTGGTTTGATGACCTGGTCGTATATTGAGTGTTCCAGTAGTTGCTTTGTGAAAAACATGAGATCAAGAGAGACTGCATCTAAACATGAACTACTGAAGGTAATGAGTAACTAAGACTGTGATATATGAGGATACAAATGCCTGTGCTAGCAGTGAGAATCAAGTCACCTGCTATGGAGATCTCATAGCAGCCTTCCAGTATCTGCAGGTGGCCTATAGGGATGCTGGGGAGGGGCTCTTCATTAGGGACTGCAGTGACAGGACA
>JBAFWW010003896.1:20144-31292 GCA_036873685.1 Agapornis canus
TATGGCAGGGGGGTTGGAACTGGATGATCTTAAGGTCCTTTCCAACCCTAACTATATCCTTTTTGTCAGTGAGCTTAATTTGCCTCCATACAAAACTCAGTAGAATATGTTCATTATGAAGATTATTTTCAGTTCAGAAATTACATTCATGTTTTCATCTTCTGTAGCTTTTAGAAAATCTTCAAAACATGAAATCACAGTTTCACTATATGTCAGTGCATCCTTCCTGCAAGTGCACGGCAGTGAGTTGCCCACATAAGAAGTTGTATCGTTCAGGAACAAGTCAATCGTAAGCAAGACCTTTGAAATAGAGCATTTCTTAAAACACAAACAACAAAACCCATGTGTCCTGGTTCTCATTTTCATATCCATAGAGAATTATTAGAACTGTAGAAAAAACCATAAAATATATTAGAATAATTCTTGGAAAATGTAGGTTTAATGCATCCCAGGCTCAGGTCAGGGGTGTATGAACAGGTGAATGTTTATTTTAGCAGATTGATTGGAAAATAGAAATAATTGGTTTAATCTGAATGAAATCTGAGGGGTTTATTCTGCCTACAGAAAGGATTCTTGGCAAACACAAAGGTTTTATGTTGTTCAGTGTTAGTCAGAAAGAAAAGGGATGAGATAAAGGCCAACTTTTCATTAAAAAGGAATAGAAAAACTGCTTCCCCTTTCCTGCTCAGGACTAGAGCCTGAATCAGTCATAGAGGAGGTAGTTGTGTTTCTTCCATGCCTGAGGGGGTTAGGAACAGTTTCCCAGGTGATTAGAAGAACACTATAGTTGCCATATGATGCACATTTTAATCACACCTCCGTTTCTTCCTTTGACATTAAGTCTCTATTAGTAAACATTCACTGTGTTTGAGACGTTGAGACCTCATCAGAGGAATCCCACTGCCATGATCCTTGTCTGAATTGTGAAACTCTTAATTCCTCCTCTTGCTATGTCAGAGCCTATCTCCTCCAGCGAATGAGTTCCCTGGTTTTCCCACAGGTTATGGTGTGCCCTCAGCCTTCAGGTAGGACTAGTTTCAGGGAAACTGAACTTGTTTAAGTGAGTTTTGCTGTTTATGCCTTACACAAAAGTGACCCCATTCCAGTAGAAAGTAGTGGAAGATAAAACCAGAAGCAAATCCTACTTGAAACAGTCAAAACAAATACGTGTGAAAACCAGCTTTTAAATGCGAATATCTATTTGAACACTGGCTGCATTTGAACATGATGGTGTCACAAGGGGCAGGCCTGTTTTAAAATGGGAAATACGTGAGCAGTCCTTGAGGACAAGAACCCCATTTGCATGTTTTTCACCTGAAGCTTTTAAATCGATCTTGTGTTTTCAGGGTTTTTTGGTAGCATATTTGGACTGATGGGTGTATACATTTATGATGGAGAGCAACTGTCAAAGAACGGATTTTTTCAAGGATACAATAAGCTTACTTGGGTAGTTGTTGTTCTACAGGTGAGATAACTTGTATCACATGTTTCTATGGAGGCACTTGGGGTTTACTGTCCTGTAAATGACTGGGGAATCTAATGGGTGTCATTGAAGCTACTGCAAATTCTATAGCCAGAAGTCTGCTCTATCGCTATTAGAATAAACCTCTAAATAAAAACCTTGAAAATATATAGCAAGTATATGTAATACAAAGTATTGTGCAACATAAAAGCATGTAAACTTTGTTTTGCAATGTTTAATAGAAATAATATAAAAAAGCCCTTCCTCCTATAGCTAAAAATGCACGGTACAAGCACTTCCACTGAGTTAATGATGGTAATAGCATCAACAGTTTCTTTAATGGGGAAAGAACCTCTCCAATATTTATCTTTAACAACCCATATCCATACCATAAATGTCATGCTCCTAAATATAGACAAAACCCTTTCCTGAAGTAAGTGCATGTTGTTAAAAGAGATGCTCTGAGTTGAATTTGCAGGTTGCAAATCCAAACATTGCTATTTTTTGCAGGCACTCGGAGGGCTGGTGATTGCTGCTGTTATAAAATACGCAGACAACATTTTAAAGGGATTTGCAACTTCCCTCTCTATTATACTGTCAACATTGATCTCCTATTTCTGGCTGCAAGATTTTGTCCCTACAAGGTAAGAAGTCTTTTCCATGTATATCCAACTTGCACATGAAAGTTGAGTTTCATAACATCCCATAGGTAATACTTAGTTGGCAAGGTTAAATTTCCTGTAAGACAGAGCCCCCCACAGGTTAGGAATAAGCAGTGCTCAAATCTTGGCTCTTGACAAGCTGTTCCTTTCTCTCCTTTTCCTCCCTACCCGACCTTCCTCAGGGTATTCAGCTCCTGCTTCGCTCTCCACATACATGTCTCTTTGCATACACACATGGAAGTTACACTACAGCAGGTACCATGAAGAATCTCATATTTATTAGTAAAGGAATCCAGTATTTATTAGCAAAACCAACTTGACCAAACAAGAAAGGAAAATGGTTGCTATAGGCTTCTAGGCCCAATACACTGTGTCCAGATGTTGTGAGAATCAGAGTTTAGTAGCTCTGTGCACTGCAGGGTTTGTATATGGTTAGGTTGCACAATAGTGTTTGTTTTGGCAGTGCATGTTAATATGTGGAGTGCAGAAGTAATATTCCAACCTTCTTTCTCTATTCCAACTAATATTAGTAGGAGTTTGCTTATAATTGACCTACACTCCTCACGTTACACATACTTAGTGTAAAACTGTTTTGAATAATATTTTCAACTTTATCTGATACAAAAAACCCCATCTTTTTATCTAAAAGCACTTGCAGTATAAGCAGGACTTTACATAACCATTCAAAAAGGGAAGTAAAACAACTATTTTGGCTTAAAAAGTGAAAGACATTGAATTTCAATTATAAGCAGCCTATACTTGTCCTATTAAAACAGATATAGAAAGTGGTTTAGGTATTTCTGTGTGCTCAAATGGAAAATAATAAGTCACTTGCCAGCTTCTGCCAACATGGTGAAAATGGAAATGGTGGTAAATAATTAAATGAGGTGAATCCAACTAGCAGCATGTAGAACTTGAAGCCATCTCATTTAATAAAACTTGATTAAGTCGAGTTAATCAAACGTTATCTTTAGAACCTGGTTTATGCCAACTGACTTTATTTGAACCCAAACTGCGTCATTGTTTCTGTGCTTCAACAGACATCTTTGGTTGGGATAATAGATGTAAAGTGCTAAAGTGCTTGAATGTGTTGCAATGGATCGTGTCCAGAAACAGGCTAACTGTACTCTCTGAAGGATTATCAAGTCATGTGCCACAGTTTTCATAGCGTTTGGTTCAGAAGCTCAAACTGTCAACACGGTCATGTCTTTATGACAAGGTTCTCTTTTAACACGTGTACTGAGCATCTGTTGGCTTTGGGTTATTTTGTTTCAGACTTCTAACTATCAAAACAACCTAAAAGGCCCATACAAAAGATGCCTTTATTATCTTCTCCTTACATAAATGATGATGTATCTGCCAAAAACTAGATTATACTGACTTGCAAACTGCTTCTTGGGCCGCAGTAATTTGTTTTGACATAAGCTTTGGACTTCAAAGCAAACATGACTCCAACAACATGCTATGTGTTGAGATGTTGGAAGTTGCTGGGTAACTGCAGCATTTGCACTTTAGCTTCTGCTTGCATTTTGCAAAGAGCTTTAGGCAGAAGAAAGGGGGAAAAAACCAAGGTTGTTCTGATGACTTTTGCCAGTTGTTCCATGAAACTGTAATTGTAATGTTCAGAATGTCACCATAGTGATACATTACTTTGTAGATGTAAATGTCTTATTTCAGCTTCTCTCTGCATCCGTCTATAATAATAAATATATGCAAATTGTTTTGTTCTTTATAAATTGCCCAAATACAGTTTATCCTCTGTGTTCCAACAATGTCTTTTCTTTGATTGTGACACATAAAAGAAGTTGCATCAACTGAAACAAGCTAACTTTTTCTTTTTTCCTTTTTTTTTGTTGTTTTTCCCTATCCTTATTCTATCCAGTGTCTTTTTCTTTGGAGCAGTCCTTGTAATAGCAGCTACTTTCCTATACGGTTATGATCCCAAACCTGCAGGAAATCCCATTAAGGCATAGCACGCTTCCCGATCAGCCTGCTTCTCAAGATCATGCACTGGTAGCCTTGCTAACAATGGCATGCGGAAAGCATCATTGTGCACTGCAAGGAAAGGATTCCTACCCTGAATCTATTGAAGATATGCTTATGAGTAGTTCTGGACAGCTGGAGGGGTTGAAGGTGATGATACTGCCTGTAACTGATGAGAGGAAAAAGGAAAAGGCAGGGGATCTTCCGGTGCAACTTGCTAATAAAAACTTGAACAAAAGGTTTCCAAGAAACTGCAATTAGGAATGTTTACAGCTTTGACTGGGATTGCATCAAAAGAGTTTACTGTACTGACTGCTGCAGAAATCCGCCCTATGCACTCGTTGAAAGAGCACATGGCAACGCTGTCAGATCGCATTGGTTTGCAGTCTGACTGTATTTAGTCTTAGCAAACACGGGTTTTAACTGTTTGCCTAGTTACATGGAATCAGATGAGTACACATCATAGTGCTAAAGCGATGGTTCCAATTAGGTTTCCTATGAAGACTGTGAAGATTGCAGTATGAGCAAAAGACACTTTCGTAAGATCCAATATTTTTATATTTTTAGAAGGCTGATTTAATAACAGAAATCTGTTATTAAATTATAATGATATAATTCTGTTGCTTATATAAAACTATTGTAAGAATGCTAACGTTCAAAGGAAGAAACTCAGTGTGAAAGCTGGACATCTTTGTGGATACTCCAGCCATCACCAGGATAGCTTGTAGTGCTCCAACAGGTGGGAAAGCTCTGCTCTGTGAACCCAGGCTGGAGATTCCTCCACTAAGCTGGTCCTAAGAGTAGGGTTATGACAGAGTGCTTGCTCAGACGTAACGCTCATGATTTTTATTGATTATAAACCAACTTCTTGGTAGAGCCTTCAAAGTAGATCTTATGCTTTAAATATCCTCTGGGGATTTTTTAACCACAATTTAAAACAAAGAGCCCATAATAAACATTCTGAATGCATAACTGTTGTCTTTAACAGCTCCATCTGCAGCTATTCTGGTCTGTCATCTGCATTCTGTACTGTACTCTTACAGAGGTGGTTTTTAAACAAGTGGTGTTTACTCATGAACTCTCCAAGGCTCTTTCAGGACATTTCTGTGTAGTGGCTTAATCTGAGATTATTCCTTTTCATTGTTATTATTTTGTTCTGGGAGTCCTTGAGCCAACACAAGACCAAAATGGGTTCTCTGGAGCTATTCAGTTTAGTCGTAGAATTACTTTAATAGGAAACATAATGCAAAAGGTGCAATAGGTAAATAGAAAAGCATGCTGTTCTTCTGGTTTAAACCAAAACCAGCCTTCTGAAGGAAACCTGGATGCAGTCAGAGCTTAACTCAATTAGACTGTTATGGACACTTCGCTTGTTGAAGTATTTGCATCTAACCAGAAACACGCCAGGAAAAGTTAAAAATGAGGGACCTAATAAGCAAGAAAAGGTGTCTTAAAAAGCACTTGTTTTCAGGAGGCACAATGGATAGTTATGTAGAGTGACTTCTTACCCACACCTGACACCTGTGAGGATACAGACCCCATAGGTAGGCCCTCACCTGTAAAATGGCAAGTGGCACAAATGAATGATTTCCTTCGTTTCCACCTCATGCTCTTTCTATCTTGTGCTAACGGACACATGAAGAGAGAGATGTTTTCAAATGTTAACCAAAGCACCCCATCCTCTTTTCCACATTGGAGTGGCGGGTTGGCAAGGAGAGTCTGGAAGAGGGCTCTGAGATGTTAATGGGAAAGGAGAAATCCCACTTGCACCAGCCAAGTCAAAACAGTGTTTTCCTTCTGTTGGCAGTGCCATGGGTGTTTGTCATATCAGAGCAAGACATTGAAGAAACTTCAGAGTCCAGGCCTTGCTGAGCTTTGTGAACTGTGAATCTGTCCCAGCGTGCCATACCTTACAGTCAGACTGGGAGTCAAAACTAGCTTGTCTTACCCTAACTTGGCCTGCTATGATAATCTTCAGCCTTGTACCTATAACCCTTAATGGGGCAGAATCTTTCAAAACTTAAATGTAGTCATTTGGCCACTGAAATGCAACATGAAGTAAGCTGGAACACAGTGGCGCACAGCATTGCTTATGTAGAATGGGAAGTGCAGAATGAAACGCTGGAGAAGTTGGTAGTAATATCTGAACTGGAGCTTGGCTTACACAGTGATACTTTAAATGGCAAGAATCACAGCAGTGGAAGTGTTCAGGTGATGCAATAGGTTACTTCCATGAGGAATTTCTCCATGAGCCATATGCGGCAGGTTGAGAATGCCTTAAAGCTGGGTGCAAGGAAGGGACCAAGTAAGGCCACGCTTACATATAACCCAGGTTCAGTATTTTGGGTGAGCCTGCCAATATTTGTCACCAAGGAACCGTTTAAAGGAAACAATAGGAATAGGTGCTCTTTGCTTTTGAACAGGATGTCCTACAGCTTTGGAAAACACCGTATCCACTGCACTAAGGAACAGTAACTCCTGTCCATGGATCCCTGGCTCTTCTGTGCTTTCAACTGAGGGTTCCTTTAAATTTTCCAGCAGATCTCTTCATACACTTATTGCTATAAAGGAAATGTGAATTTGTATTTTTAGATGTCATTCCTTATCCCTTTCCAGGCTCTTATCTGAGGCCCTGAGACTGAAAAGCATTATTCTAGACAAAGGAGACGGTGTATGTTTCTTGAGAACAGAAAAGATCAGTGATTTCTGTAACCTTTGCAATCCGTGAACATATGCACATTTTCTCTTTGAGATACCTTTGTATCTTAAAACTCTCAGTCTATAGCTCATAACTAACCAAAGAAGCATAGCTAGCACAGAGCGTTGGGAAGTAGGGGTGGCGTGCTTTGAGTTTGCCCTACAAGCAGTCTGTAGAACTCTAACGTTCCAAAACCAAACCTGAACTGCTTTTCTGACTTGTAGTCAAGAGATCCCTTAGTTTAGCTGTATATTTAGGGGGCTAAGCTATACTTGGCAGAATTTTATTTAAATATTTATAAAATTATAGCTAGGTATTTATTTCACTTGGATGATGTGATTTTCTTTAAGGTTTGCATAACGGGAGTACCGGTATTTATTGAGTAATTGGATATTTGGTAGTGTCGTTTGAGACTCTCTGGGGTACAAAGTAAATGGTCACATAAACTTAGAACTGTGTTCAAGGCAAAATAAACCAGCAGTTCAGTGGTGAAAAGTCTTGAGTGTGATATAAAGTAAGATAAACTTTGCTTTAAATGTTGTATTTCTGTGCTATCCGTAAGTGCCCAGGAATCTTTCCTCTCTAATTCAGATAACTTTATAGTCCTATTCAACTTCTTTGTTTCAGAGGAACTGCAGGAAAACTTCCTTTGTTTGCTTAATAAGGGGTAGATTCATGTTCTACATCCGGCTTCTACAAGATAACACGCTGAGGGGTTTACTGTAACTTTCTTACACTGTGGTTTTATTTTTCTTCAAAAATGGGTTGTTCTGGTAGCATTTGCTCACATTTCAGTTACTCAGACTGTCTTCTCTGATTTTTGGAAGATGCGTACCTGTTTTGTGTTCCTAACTTATTTTTATGGCTGTAATTCGAAAGACTGTAATGGATTATGTTGGATTGGTTTAAAATTGATAAATGAAACCTTGCATTTCTTCTGGGTTTTGTTGTTAATATATTTCCTTATCAGCTGCACATGTTCTGTTGTATTTAAGCTGCCATCACTTTCCAAATTGGAAGTTGTTGCTCATTTTCCTCCTGTGACAGTTTTTCTTGCTGGATAGTGTGAATGAGGAAGATTCTTCATTGTTTTCTTCTCCAAAATCCATGCTTTGGAAGAATGAGCTACTAAAAAACACAACAGGTTTTTGGATGTATTAGAAAGGTAATGTTTATCTATGACCTGGTATTACACCATATATGTGTGGTAGTGTATCATTACCTGTGGTGCTCGGTTCTTGTAAGAAAGTACAAGAAGTGTTTCTTTGCTTTTCTGTTTATCATCCTGTTGGTAATGCTGAAGTTACTTAAAGAGTTCTGCTCTTTCCAGGTAAGCTCTTTGTATGTTTTTAGGTGTCTGGAATTAACGTTCTTTTACTGAAGAAAGGCAGGGGGAAATGCAACAAGATAAGTGGAGGTAATGAGATGGTACCTTCTGCTCCAGTGACTGTGAATCCAGATTCTCTTCACTTGAATGCAGAGCTCTTTCTAGAAGTCTGTCTTGAGGTATCATTCAGTGCTCATTCTTGAATGTGTGCTGTATGTTTGCATCCAGGAGTGGACGTGACATGTTTAATTCTTGCCTTCAACCTTCTGTCACTGTTCTGACTGTTAAAGTAGCCACATCCATTCCATTAGCAAGGTACAGCTCAGTTGGAATTGCTTCTATGCCAAGCATATGTCTACATTTGCTGTCACAAGTTAGCACTTCTTTAGATTTTTAGAAGCTCCTTTTTTTTGGTCAATATATTTTAATTTTAAATATATGAGCCCAAATATAAATAATATATTCAAACACTAGCAATTTTTAAGGTAGTTCCAGGATTTTATGTATGTTATATTTGTGTGACTACACTGAGTACAGTTCTAATATATGGTCTTTACAGGCAGCTTGGAAATAGGTTATGTTTTTGGTATAACATGGCTGAACCATGAAATCCACTTTACATGACGTAATACAGTCTTGGTTTTAAACCATATTGGGATAAAGTACTGCATTTTTCCCCTCCTGTATGTGTAGGTAATGGCACCACAGTAATTGGTTAAAATGAAGTACTAGCTTTGCTGAGAACATGATATAAAACTGAGAGCTTTGTAAAAGCAGAGGCCTGCCTTATGCATATTTTGGCAGAAATAAAACAATGTTTTAATTAATCTTCTTATTTCAGAATACAATTTTTGGCATAGTTTTCTATAAACTGCAGCATGCTCTTATAAGGTGTTTGCTAATGGTGTCTTTGAACATACACCTTACTGCATTGCACCAGGGGGTTCATTTTGCCTGAGACACACTGCTTTTTGACCACTGTGTCGTGCCTTCTTGTTCAATCACATTCAAGCAGTGTGCTTGTGACTGCCTCTGCACTCTCCTGGCCTGAAAGCCCTGGCCTCCTGGTTCAGGACTGTAGTTCCTGAACTGGGGGTGGTGGGGAGATCAAGAACCAAACTACAGGGTAGCGTGCAATGGTAGAACACTGTAATG
The DNA here is from genome assembly GCA_036873685.1 of Agapornis canus. NCBI lineage: Eukaryota > Metazoa > Chordata > Aves > Psittaciformes > Psittacidae > Agapornis > Agapornis canus. Next base: position 29,432 of record JBAFWW010003896.1, read on the forward strand.
CTTTGTACAAGAGTTTTGCCACAAGTTACCAGAAGGCAGCTGGTGATGCAGAGGCTTTTTTTCTCCCTTGTTTTGAATACTGACTTTTGACTGCAATGTAAGTACTACACAATATACCCTCCAGAGTACAACACAATCTGTTGATTCATGTTCCAGTTTAGAAATTGAGAGGTTTTATAACTAATCTATAATATATCAAAAACCTGAACACAGTTCACAGACATGCTGCTGTAGATGGTGTATAATGCATTTCCCTGCCCTTTCCTGAAGGTTGTTTCACCAGCTGCGCACCAGTAATTGTCAGGACACTTAAATTCTGCCTGTTTCTTTTGTCAGTTCTGTTCTTAGTGATCACATGCAGCATGATTTAAACTTTTTAGCATCATTTTTAGGTCATTATAGACCTAAACAGAAATTAGAGACCTAAAACCAGCAACTAAGCAAAGGAACTGGGATGCAGGGGACGGAGTTCTTTGAGTCTGGCCTAAAAGCAGTCTGTAAGAGTCTCAATAGAAACCATTGAAACCATGGTCTGCCTGGGTTCCCTTGGGGAGATGGTAAGTACTCTGTCCATCTTCATTCCACTTCCAAAGAAGATGGTACTGTCTTCTACAGCTAGCAGGTAGTGTTATGCGTTCACGTTGTATAGAAGATCCAACCCTGCAGGGGTGTAGGTGTAACAGGCATTTTTTGTTTCTCTTCTTCAGGAGATTAAATGTTTGTCAGGAGTTTGTCTCTGAGTTAAATAATGGCAGAGCGGATTATGTCAGGACTGGCGGGGGTAAGTGGAGTTTGATATCTGGGAACATGTAGCTGGCTGAAAGTCATGACAGTAAAGGCAAGCCTTACCTCTCTAGAGTTGATTCTAAATGTATGAATGATGAATTCTTACTTGAACTGTGTCTGTGGTACGTGAGTGCATTTGTGTAGGGATGACATCTGTAACAGGGATAGGTCTGATAGAAAGATGCGGATAAAAAGCCCTGCTGTTCAATCAGCCTCGTTACACAAGGTCTGCTGAGGTGCATTAACTTCTTTAGGTGAGCCCCTTCCACGTCACATCCCTGTTTGTGTGTGACCTTCCCACCGAAGGGTAACAGCAGTGTCTCCAAGGGTAGGCTTGAAACCCTGTCAGAATCTTAGGATCCCTCTGCTTTTCAAGTGAGAAACCCTGGACCAAGATGGTCACACGCTCAACGTGACTTACTGAGGCTTGTGACAAAGGACTGGTAATGGCAGAGGCTGCAAATGCCCTTTCTCCCCTGGGTCCACACTTTGTATCATGAGCTTGTATCGTGAGCTTTGTATCGTGTCTGCTTGCCTTTGTCTCACTGTGAGACCAGAGGGGATCCATTGGTGTGAGGGCTGTGACTTGTGAAATTCCAAGTTCCTTAAAAGCTGCATTATGATAAGAGGGAGCTTGGTCTCAAGGGTAATAGTTTAACTAAGTGCACACCATCCTATTCAATGATGTGCACCCTTTTGTGCTTACACACCCGGAGTGCTGCTTGTAGTGCAAGGGAGCTAGGGTGCAGGTTTGCCTCATCAGCCACCGTTGGTATGGGCAGGGAAGATACTCGTATGGCACTGAGGTTTTGGGGGAAGCACTGCTGCAGGAGCAGGGGAGATAAAAATAGGCAATAAGAGGCCTGGAAGATGAACAGAGCAAAGACGGGTATGTGGATATGGCCATGGAGAGCTGTGCCTTGGACTGTGAATGCAATGATGCTGGATGCACACAGGCGTTGTTCCCTTTAGTGCTGCCAGACATCAGCCGTGAAGGAATTTCATGGAATCACAGAACCAACCAGGCTGGAAAACCCCTTTAAGCTCACCCAGCCCAACCCTTACCCCAGCCCTG
>JBAFWW010003904.1:0-25985 GCA_036873685.1 Agapornis canus
TGGAACTGGATGATCTTAAGGTCCTTTCCAACCATAACTGTTCTATGATTCTATGTGTTGGGAATATCTGTAATTTTTTGTTTACTAGTACAGATATGGCAGTACCTCCATATCTAACAGCTTGTTCGTATCTGGAGCCTCCAACCATGCATCTTTGTTCTTGATATTTCCTTGTCTCCTGAGAAGGATGGTGACAGACCTTTTTTATGTGATTCCTGGAACTGACTTGCTGGAAGCTGACATTGCTGTAAAAACTGCCAGTGTCCCAGAGCAGCCTTTGCGTGTGCTTTAGCCCATGCCTGTCTTTCAGGCAGTCTCAGAAACTTGTAGCATTTACCATAACAGTGATTCGCAGTGCCTTGTCTTCCGTAATTGTCAGATCATTTGAGGATTGTGCAGAAATTTCTGATTTAAAAAGCACAAATAATAAAGTGAAGAGAATAGGTGTGTTCCTGTCAAAGAGCACCCCGAGGTCCATAGTGCAGCTGTAGCTGCTCCTTCTTTGCAGATGCTTCGGTAGGTATTGCTTCCATGGAGCCACATCCCTTTTGTGTCTCTGCCATACAGGCTTAAATGTTCCCATGCTGAGCACAAGGAACAGGGTCCTGCAGTGTGTTGTGCTGTGCATGTGTATAAGGAGCACAGGGGGCATTTGGATCTTTTGATGAAAATTTCATTGCTTTTGCTGTTAGTGCCTCAATGTTCTTTGCTGTTCCTTTCCTGAGTAGATACTGCAGTTATGTATAGCAATGTCTTGTATAGTTTCTGGCAGTTTTAGTGGCTTCAGTCTCGTTTGCTATTATGTACTGCTATTGTTATGGTTAGGGTTACAAAACCGCACTGTTGTACACAGACAGCAAAGCTCTTTTGCTCACATGAGCAAGTGTTCAGTTTTGGGAAGCCAAGAGGTTGTGTGTGAGCTTTTTGTTAAGTGAGATGTGCAAGCAGCAGGAGCCTAAAGTGGAAATCAAGGCTGGACCTCAGTTCCCGAGGCCATGGTCTCTGGGAACTAGGAATTAGCTTTGGGCTCCAGTTACAAAGAGAGAACTGCCTGCAGGCTCTGTGTGACCACCTCTGTTCCAAAATAGGAACCATAAGCCACATCACTGATTTCTCACATGCTGACATGTTGCCAGGAGGACAACAGTGTGTTTGTTCTCATGCAGTGTAATTTACAATGGGCCCTTCCAATTATCACCTAGAAATCAGGTAGGGATTTTTCTCTGGAAGAGATCTTTGGGTACTTTGCAAACTGGCCCAGGCTGCCAGCATGGAAGTGTTGAAAGTTTGGGAATGGACCATGATCACATTCAATTGCATCCAGCTTCAAGCATGAAACAGTTCCAAGTCAAGTGGAAGCTGAAGACTAACTGCTGGATGCAGCAATCCAATTTAGGAATTAGCCAAGGGCTCTTTTTACTCAGACCATCATTGCTATGAATCCCCAGTGATGTTAACTCAGTTAGTTCTATCCTTTTCCAGGGCCAGCAGCTCCAGACACCTTTAGCAGCAAAATGTGCTTCTGGTACCACTGTGGGGTAGCGACTCCATTGAGTTGCATGAAGAGTGCTGCCTACTGAATGTGCTGCAGTTCAGCATTTCATATCTAACCCCCTTATGGCTTGGGAGACTGGGGGAAACACCAGGACAGGTAAATAGGGCTGTGCTTCTGCCAGTTTTATCCTTCTTCTTTTGGTTGCTCTTACATACCACAGGCTCCTGAGCATGCTCTGCACAGGGCTGCTCAAAAGGAAGTATTCAGTTTGGGAGACCTGCCCAAGAGCTGAAAGGTGAGCACATCAAAATTGTTTCAATTTCTGTTTTTAGCCTTCCTTCCACTGCACAATACCCTTGTACTTTTAAACATCAGTGGAGGCAAGAAAGGCCAAAATTCTGCTGTCAGAGTAGGAAACCAAAATACAGAGGCAGTGGTTTGCTCATGCTACATGAGAATTAACTGGGAAAAGTCCTGGCTCATAAAAAGTATGGGTTTCAGTGCTGTAGTATGAGACTAGGTCTGCCTCATTAATGCAGAATTATGCAATGTGATCACCTGCCTTCTAAAGAAATACAGAACAAAACTTGTCAGCACTGCACCCTCACGCTGTGGGATAATCTGAGGTGGGCTGGCTGGTTATGCACTTCATTTGGTTGTTTTTTCAGTGTTTATTTTGGGCTTGTTTGAAGCATAATCATCCTGTCCCTCTGGAAATCAGCATCCTTCAGGCAAAATGTATAACCTGGCTTGCAGGATGCTTTTCAGTCCTGAGGTAGCTGTTGCAGTACCTCTACAAAATCAAATGCAGGTGTGACTCATGTAAGCCTTGTGCTCTCCTGTTCCCAGAAGCCTTCTTGGGTGAAACCACTGCCTGTTGGTATAGAGAATTTGGGAGTGCTGATGCTTTGGGACAGGTATGGCCTTGACCTATCTGAGAAGAAGGAAACGCATGATCTGGCCCGGGATGGCATTGCCTACAGAGCCATCAGCACCCTCTGAGTTGAATGCTTGCATATTTTTAAGGAATATTATAACATCAAGTGAATAATGGTAAAATTCAGTCTGGTAAGGTTTATTACGTCAATATTGGAGGGTTCCAGCTGATACCAGATTAACATATTCATAGGATTTTAGGAAGTGCTTGAGTATTAACAGTTACCTTTTAATCTGAAATCTTTGTAAGGGTCTGTGTCACTTCTGTGCTAATGACTTGCCCTGTCTTTATAAGAGGTTGAATTTCTTTACATAGTGTTTTGAGACTAAATATGAAAGAGGGAAAATGAGCCTTAATTTTAACAAGTTCCCATTTGGTTTAACAGCTGCTGTGATTTCTGTCTTGTCTTTTCAGCTGCATTTGCCACTTTGGCAGTGTGGTTTTGGCTGTCAGAGTCTTACAGAGTTCTAATGAAGTGCAACACTTTTTTCTTTTCCCCACAGCTGTTATTTGTCATTTGATATAAATCTTCCTTATTAGAGTTTTGTTCCTGCATAAATGATAAAAGGACAGTTAGTATCAGAAGGCAATGCTGGCAAAAGAGTTTCTGCTTTGTTGCTAGCTTCTGTTCGCTTTTAAAGTATCTGAAACTCTGAAAATTGGCAAGTTGTTCTGCACTGGTACCAAAACACAATCACTTCTTAATAAAGGTCCAGAAGAAGACGCAATTAAAATGACTTTTACTCAGCAAAGAGAGAATGTCCAGCTACCATCTGTGTCACACCAAGGGAAAAATCACCTCCTTCAACTTTTTCCCAATGTAATGATAAGTGATAGAAAGAATGCTATGCAATCATGTGCACACAGCTGATCTCTAATTTCTTAGCCTATTCCACAGACTCCTGAGCTCAGATACAAATCTGAATCTGGCTGGCCTTAGCCAAATGAAAGTTATGAATCTCTGGAGTGTAAACATTGCAAATGATTGCTGTGCTCAATTACAGCAGCTGAAGGGGTGGCTCAAATATGGTTTTGACAGCAATACAATTAGAAGGTCATGGCTTAGAAGTAAGTCTAAAATCCAGTCATCCAGTCTTCCACCTGGCACTGTAAGCCATTCGTTTCTTTAACCATCAGCCAAAATAATACATGGTGCATAACAAAGGTAGCTGAAGTGCTGAAAAGCTGGTCTTTTCTACTTCATTTAATACTGTGAGGGCTTTTCGCCTCCTCATGGAAGCAAGTGTTTCTCACAGGTCCAGAGGAAAAGGCAGCTTTCATGCAACTGCGGTGATACACTGATGAGATGGCTAATACTGGAGCTTGCAGTTGTGATGCCAAAGTGATGCCTGAATGGCTGCTCATGGAAAGGCACAGGAAGAGGCTGAGAGTTCGTGTTGCTGGTTGCCTCCTGCTCTGCCTTGGTGTTGCTCCGGTGTGAACACAGGACTAGCACACCACTGAGCACCCGCAGTTTTCCCATGGGGAATGATGCCAGTAAACCAGGTAATGGTTGGTAGCCCAGAGCATGCTGCTGTTCTCTGGCTTCACGAGTGTGCTGAGATCTCAAAGGAGTTTTGCCAGGAAAAGGTTAAATTGTTCTGAAGTTTTATCCTTTTGTCTAGGACCTTCTTGGCATCCTTAAATTGGATATTTCCATATTCTCTAATCTTACATCCTAAGGGTGCTGTGGGCTGGCAATGCCTCCTGTCCTGTCCATTACCCTCTGGATCACTTTATGCAGCACAGTCAACATTTGAGACCAGCTGGCAGCCAAACTGCATTGTCTGTTTAACTGCAGGAACCCATCCTTTATCCCCTTGTGAATCCTGATGGAGTAATGATGACAGATAATTGATTGAATACTTTTCCCTTTCTTTTGTTTATTCCTCTCTTTGAACAGACTCCCCAGATACGCAAATAAAATCCTTAATTAAAATTTGTGGATTAATGAATAGAACAACAGATCTTTTTCCTTTCCTGTTGCCACAATATCACAGAGAGTTTCTCTGCTTTTCACTTGTGCTCCCCTGTCAAACATTCGCAGCTGTCAAAATGGGTAAGTACACGCTGGGCTGTTGTACAGGTACATCAGATGCATCAGTGCTTTTTAGAATGGTGGAAAGAAACGGTGATTTAATAGTCTGGGATTTCTCATGTGCTGTTTTGTTGCTTGCATGGAACAGTGTCTTGAGTCATAGTCCCTATAGAAGGATGGCTGTTCATGCTCTTTGGTGGGGTAAACACCATCTTTGCTGGAGTGTTCCTTCAGAGTTTGTGATGTAAGAAATGCTTGTCAGAGTAAGGGCTTCAGGATCAGGATCCCCCAACGCCATACTATTATTACCTGTTTAAATTACAGCAGTTTATGATCAATATGATTGGCATCTTTGTATTATAAAAAAGAAAAAAAACTGGTTTGGAATTGTTTTCTGTAAACTGCCACTCAGTTTGCAGAACCAAGCATGCACTTCATGTCTGCAGACTGGAAGTTGGTGCAATACAAGCAAACGCACAGCAAATGGCAGGTAAAAACAAACAAGAAAAGAAGGCTATCACAGCTAATAAGGAGTCTTGTTACATGCTGAATAAAGCTTTTATGATTTTATCTTTTTGCTCGGGGCAAACAGTACATTTTGTTTCTGTTCTGCAGTGAGCATAAGCTTTGGAAGGTTAAACAGGGAGTATTAGGTTATGGTAAGTGGTCATCAGAGGCTGGCTTTACAGTCATGGCCTGTTAAATTGTTTACTGAACCTTATTTTGTATCTCTGTGGTAGATGTGCGTCTTAATTCCGGTTTATCTCATTTTAAACATGAGTCTGTTGAGTTTTTCATAAAACTTGAAAGGATGAACATAAACTTTAAGGTGCTTTTTATTACAAGCCACAAATAGCAAGGTGTGACCACAAAACCACCAGTCATTATGTCATTGTGTATCTTAGCAAATTTTACCAACACAGGGTTTTATACCTGCTGTTCTACAACTGTCAGTTATTCTGGCTGCATCTGAGCAAATGCCAGGATCTGCTGTCTTCTGGGAAGAGGCTGGGACAGTAGTGGGCTGGTCATGCAGTGAGCCCCCATGGCATTCATGTCCATCATGCCTATGGGCCTGCTGATCTTGATGCTATTGTACGTGATTTGTTTGCCTCGAAATGCTGTGTTGGGCACTGGCTATTTGGGAGCAGCTTGGATGCCTGCAAAGTGGCTGGCAGGAAGGGGCAGTCTGGACACCAAAGCCCTCTTCCCTTCTCAGGTGGAGCAGAACTTGATCTGCAGAACTGGCTTTTTGCTTTGGTGCATCTCCTGTTGCTCAGGACTTTTCAATTTCAGCACTGGGTTTACAGATAAGTATTAACTTCAGGCTGCATTGAGCATCTGTATCTTGTTAACCTGAAGCAAACAGTTCTGTAGTATTTCAGCAAGGATTGTGAGCATAAGAGAGCTTTATATGGACAGCAGAACAAGACTTTTGAGTGCTTGCTTTGAACATTTTGAGATATAGAAAAATAGCCAATTCTCAGAAAAATATTTTACACATCCCTGCTGCCATTTAACCCTGCTTCTAGGTTTAGGATACCTAAAACACAGCCTGTGTGTACCCAAGGGCAGCCCACAGCTGTCCCTGTGTGGGAACAGCAGGGAGAGGAGGCTTGATCTCTGCAACTGCAGCTTGTGCACTGAGGGATTTCCAACAGCCTCCTGAGGCAGCAGGGACAGTGACCCTGGTGTTTGTGCAGTGATGCCCAGTTAATCTCTGTAGGAGAATTATATCCTTTTGTATGAAAGTCAGGTGCTGTTCAGGCAGCCTGCTGTTGAAGACCTTTGTATGTATGTATGTACATTGTGTATTGTTTATTGTATATGTATATTGTATACGTACATTGTATATTGTTTAGCAATTTTCAGAACTCATTGTGGTATTTCCACATTTCCTAGCACCAGGACTTCACAGTAAATCCTCAGATAAACTGAGATGTTGGATAATCCAGGTGATATGTGAAGCAGGGCCAGGGAACTGCTGCAACACAGGAGCGGGCTGGTGAAGTGAGCCGAAACAGGATTATTGGAGTTTGGGAGGGAGGCAAGGAGCTCAAAGGCACAAGTATTAGGGCAGAAGGTATTCTGGGATAAATTCCATTTTGTATTACTTGCTCATACATGCTTAGATCCTGCTCTGCTGCTGGGCTTTGGGCTGTTTCATGTTTTGATAATGTTTTCCAAAACAATTTGTGGCTTACACTTGAGCAATGTATCATACCCTGGTAATCTATAGCTTTGTGTTGGACCTCTGTAATGTGAGAGGTTTTATAGTTGCTCTGAAAAGGTGGCCAGGTCAGAATTACCAGTATGCTTGTGACAGACTTGCTTTCCTCCAGTAACCATGCCTCTTTGTGTATGACTCCATAACTGGGTAACAGAGCCAGCAACTGGGTAATAAAAACAGGATGGAAAATGTAAAAGCTCATGAGGAGATATACTCACATGCCAACACAGAGGAAAAGATACCTCGGAAAATAGTGTCACGGAAGCAGATAATTTTAAATTTGAGATAAAGTCCAGCTGGTACTTTTATGGGCAGGACTCCTTTGGTTTATAGTGGAAAAATGTAAAACAACCCTACAGTAATGGAGACCATTGGCAAGAAACTGCTCTTTACCTTCTCTAAAAGCCACACATCAGATGGCTTCCCATTCTGCACTGGTTTTGGGAGTGAGGGTCCAATCAGAGGACAAAGACACAAGTCTTTGGCCACAGGGTTCAGCACATGGTGGTCTCATAGCAAACTAGGGACTGCAAGCTGAAGCAGTGTTTAAGTCGAGTGACTCATTTTAATAATTAGCCAGTTCTCTCACTTTGAAGGGTATATTCTGCTTCAGAAGCATGCAGTGTGCCCCTTTGCACTCATGCACTGATTTTCAGGACTGACTGTCAAGTGGCTTTTATATGGCTCCAACCTTCATGTTCATCTTGCCAGAAGAGAAATATGAAGTTGACCACATTGCCAAATAAATGGCAGATGGATTTGTTTCTGTGAGATCATACTGAGCAAACCTTTCTGATCTTATTTTCAGGTATTCATTACCCTGCCAGGGTGATAGTTCTTCTACTTGGTAGGACAGCCAGGACTGCAAGGTGAAAGCACAGAGCAGGGGATGGCACATTTGCTCTCCAAGTAGAAATGAAGATTATTGTTGTTTTGATAAAGTCCTCTTATTTCTTTTCCTGCTGGAGCAACATGCAGTGAAATGATGTTAAAATAATATGCACAATACTGTGCTCTTGGATTAAATCCAAATTGCTAAATCTGTCCTAGGAATATTATTTGTACAGATTCCCCTGCCCCCATAGTATTTCTACTTCAACTGTTCAAGTTAGTGAAGAAAGACTGACAGAGACTGCTCATTGCTCCCAGCACCTGGCAGGGATGTGAGGCTGATAGTTTTCCCTAGGATTTTGCTAAACTTTGGATTAAATCCACTGATGTGCTGTCTTAAGTAGAGAATATCCAGCTGTGTTCTGCTTTGCCTGAGTCAGGCCCGGGTGTTGAATGTGGCTGTCTTCAATCCCCAGCAAATGCTTGCTCTCCAACCTCCTGTGTATGTGAATGTGTATCCAAGTGGGAAAGGTCCAGTGAAAGGGGAGGGTTGTGGCTCTGTCAGCGGAGTCTATGTCCAGCATCCTCTGGAAGTCTCCTAAATTGGGTTGCTGATCCATCTGTCTCTGTTTTGCTGTCTTGAAAACTGTTTTGGAAAACCTTTTCAAAAGGAAATCCTGGTGCTGGGAGTAAATTTTGTGTGTATTTTTGATCAAATGAATAAAAGATTTGCTGCAGAAGAGTATTCCTTCTCTAGGGTGCCTGCATGAGCACTGAACCTGACCAGAGGTGGTTCTGCCCTTGAGAGTGGGCATAAATAGAGGTTATTATATGGGCACCAAGTTCAGTGACTGCAATTTAAACAGCTTTAAGTGAGATATTAGGTCAGCAGCACTGAGGCACAGCAGCCACGGAAGTCGTGTTCTGTGGTAAACCTGTATATGTGAAATCTCCCTCTAAAAAGTTTTCAACACTTTGCATCATATCTGCTAATACTTAAAGGACGCTTGTGTCAGCTGCCTCAGCTCCACACTGCCATGGGCTATTCGCAAGTCTGAACTGTGAAGTGGACTCTGCTGCCTGATATGAATGGTTGACTTGTCCTGATAGTTTTTGTTGGCAGTAAACAACTGCAATGGCAATGCAGCTGTGATTTCTGCCAGCCCTTGGGTGTACTTCCCAAATACTGAAGCCAGTGACCCGGCTGAGCTGAGGTCTCAGGGAATCCTTTCATGGGAACTACAGAAACAAAATATATTTTTCGTGGTTTTGTATAATCTTTGTAGACATCAGGTTATGAGGGTTTGATGAGAAGGCTCAGGTGTGATCAGCACCTGGGATGTTGCATTGTAACACCTAGGGGCATAGATATTAATACCTTAAATGTGTTAAACATAGCCTTTCCTGATACTCTAGTGATATTTACTTTCCTGCCACTGCAGGTACATCTGAAGGTAGTAGAGTGAGAAAAAACAGCCGCTTTTTCTAGTGTACTGTCCTCAGACTGCAATGTTGAGCTCCTCCTGAAATGAAGATTTTTCTGGTCATCAAAAGCTGAATATTGACAGACATTCTTTCAACATTATAGCTGACCCTGTAGTTACACCAGTTCCCAGAAGTTATCAAGGTCCCTTTCTTAATTCCCTTCCCTACTCTGACTGGCAAACTGGACAGAAAGGCTTTCTGCCTACCTAAATGTACTCCACACTCAAATTGAGCAGTAGCATGCTGGCTGATTAACAAGGAGAGAAAATCATTCTCTCCTACACAACTTAGTGGAACACAGGACCCTGACCCACAGCTATAGCTGAATTAAGGGTAACAATCCAAGTTTACAATTTTCCTGAGGAGGAATATGGAGGTTAATCATGCGTAGCTACTCTCCATTGCTGTCACTAGTAGAACTAGGTCTTATTTTCTAGGCTTTCAAATTCCAAATGGATGATAGACTGAAGCCCACGAGAAGAGCTCAGCCTCAAGCGGAGTTCTTTAGTTGCAAGTTGTCTACGGGAACCTGTGCTAACCTCTCTCTGTCATTCTTTTTTTTGTAGGCAACATCTTTGTCGTCAGTTTGTCAGTTGCAGACCTTGTAGTTGCAGTTTATCCATACCCTCTGATCTTGAGTGCCATTTTCCACAATGGATGGACCATGGGAAGTGTTCACTGCCAGATAAGTGGGTTCCTGATGGGCTTAAGTGTCATTGGGTCCATTTTCAACATCACAGCAATCGCAATCAACCGCTACTGCTACATCTGTCACAGCCTTCGATATGATAAGCTCTTCAACCTGAAGAAAACCTTCTTCTATCTCTGCTTGACCTGGATACTCACAGTGGTGGCAATTGTGCCAAACTTCTTTGTTGGCTCTTTGCAATATGACCCCCGGATTTACTCCTGCACCTTTGCACAGACAGTGAGTACCTCGTACACCATTGCAGTGGTGGTGGTTCACTTCATCGTCCCACTGTCCATCGTGACATTTTGCTACCTGCGGATCTGGATTTTGGTGATTCAAGTCAAACACCGGGTGAGACAAGACTGCAAGCAGAAGCTCAGAGCAGCCGACATCCGGAATTTCTTGACTATGTTTGTAGTTTTTGTCCTTTTTGCTGTGTGCTGGGGACCGTTAAATTTTATTGGCCTTGCTGTTTCAATTAATCCTTCACATGTGCAGCCACACATTCCAGAATGGCTTTTTGTCCTGAGCTATTTTATGGCCTACTTTAACAGCTGCCTTAATGCTGTGATCTATGGGCTTCTTAACCAGAATTTCCGGAGGGAATACAAGAGGATACTGCTGACACTCTGGACTCCCAGGTTGCTGTTCATTGATGTGTCCAAGGGTGGGACAGAAGGGATGAAAAGCAAGCCATCTCCAGCTGTAACGAATAACAACCAAGTTGAAATGCATTTATGACTCAGAACAGTACTATTTATTCTGGATTAAAGTTGTATATATAATATAGAAGAGCCTTTCTATGTGTGCATTTCACAGCTGGTGTTGCTGGGCCCCTCATGCAAGGAAGGAGTCTGCTTCTCATATGAGGAAGGAGTCTGCTACCTTTCATGTTTAGTTTATTGCTGCGACATCAAGGCTTTGAATAGTTTTCAGAATGGAAATGACTGATCTTTATTTATTTTTTTTTAATATACCATCTTTCACCATGTTCCTATTTAATAGGTTTGGTTGCTTTTGCCACAGGCATTCAGTACGTACGGAGAAATACAGTTATGCTTGAAAGGCAGTCTTCAAGAGCTGGCAAAATTGCTGTGTACTACAAACAAACCTTTCTCCCCTCCCTCTGAATTCTACTTTTTTTAGCATTAACATGACACGAACTATAGTAAATAAAGCGGAAACTGAGTGGCTCTTCACCATTTCAGTTAGGTACCAGTAGTAGCCAGGAGGCATACATATGGGCATGATGAAGTCCAGTGTGTGTGCATTAGTTTTCCTTTTTCTTTTCTTATAAGGTTTAGAAGCTAGCCTGCACCAGATGTGAGGCAGGCAAAAGCCAGACTTAGCGAATGTCTGATGCACTCATTTTAATTGCATATCTACAGGTATTAAGTACCCTTGCACTCTCCTTCTCAGGCCATGAGTAAGAGTATAATATATGACATAATCTAATTGCAGGAAGATACTTGGAGCCTGATTCTAATTTAGGCAGTATCCTGTCATGGCCAGCATTCATTTCAAATGTATTTCAGAAGCCCCTGCTACATGAACGTCATACAAAAGATGAGCCTAGCAGAGTCCCACCTGTTTAATGCAGATGACAGCATTTAAGTTCCAGTAATGTTTACACTTGCAGACAAAGGGAAAAAGGGAAAGAAGAGTTTCCTCCAAACATCCCTCCTTTTCCTAACCACAGAACATGAATTTGACAGGGGGAGAAAAGCAGTGGAGAATTTTTTTCCCATTTTATTCATGTACAAAGCTGTAATTCAAGGAGCTGGGAGAGGAAAGCTACTTGCACATATTCATGCATCAGTTCTCAGTTAAAGCCTGAACTCTGTTATCTGTGTCATTGGAAACAATGTCCTGAAGTGCTGGGATGGCCAGTATCATGTTAGAAACAAGCACACGGGCAAAGATAAGGCTGTTTCTTTAACAGAGTATGTGTTGGGGGTGACAGCAGCTGTCTGTAAATACAACTACATCTTTTTCCCTTAGCTTCAATGTGATTTCATCTCTTTATGGTTTAAAACATGTGGATCCTGCTTTGAAACAGTCCCATAAAATCAACAGGTCAAGCTTCCCTATTGCAACTGTACCTTAAGCTAGAAAGGCTTGATGCTGAGGTACTGAGAGGCACAGCAGGAGCTGTGTGATGGAGAGGAGCAGGTCTGAGCCCTGTGAATTGAATAAGGACAGCAGTCAGCCCTGTGCCAGACCAAGGAGTGCCGTCTTTTTGATTATGGTCAAAGCAGGACCAGGACTAGTTCCCAGAACTGAACCCCGAAACCCTGAGAACCAGGATTTGCACTGGCATGTAGGTGCCTAGCAGTAGAGGTACATAGGATTTGCAAAACCCTGAGCAGGCTAAGTGCCTAATCTTTAGTGAGTTAACAAGCCATTTGTGCATTGCTTGCTAATAGCAACTTGTTGCTGAATGTCCCTTCTGCTGATCTTTTGGGGGATGAGGAGTTGAGGAGAAGAATTAAGCCCCTTTATGAAGTGGGGCCAAGAAAAGTTGCATGGTGCACTGCTTCAGTGAGGACTGCAGTTTGTGCGCTGCCACACGGTGAAGGTTGCTGCGGTGCAAAGGGGGGTTCTGCATTCATAGGGCACCCTGGCACTTTGTGAAGTTTCAAACTTGAACATCTCAGCCCCTTCAGATGATTATTGTTTTAAAATGCACTGCAGCCAGCCTCCCATAATAGGAATCAAACTGAGTTCTGTTTTGGCCTCTTAATCTGCCTGAGCATGGCCAAATAAAGGTATCTTCGTGTTCAGAAGTAATGTGGTCTGTTTGCCTTCCAGCAAAACCAGTCTGGATGAATTCACACCATTCCATGCAAGCAAAATCATTTTGAGTCAAACTTGGATAAGAAAAGCACCAAGGAATCCATAACTGCAAGGACTGTTTGTCCCATCACAGCAAGGAGATGCCCCGTGTTCTGTGACTAGTCTTCAGTCATTTGCAATTAGCTACAAGTGTTAGAATCACATTAACAAATAACTTCAAGCATCTAGTGCCAAGACAAATAGACTTCTTTAAGACAATTATGAAGAGTCTTTTACAGGTTTGCCAGTTATCCCAAATACTGCAAAACTGGCATTTCTTCTTATTAATCATTGCCTTTTTAACTGAATGTTCAGTGAATGCAATGTGGTTTGTTTGGTTTGGTTTTGTTTTATTTTCTGTTTAAGCTTGTATTTGCACTATTTATCATTCAGGCTCCAAAGTAACAGCCAGCAAGCATTTGAACCAAACAATGTAAGCCAAAGAGGTCCTGAATGGGCAAGTAGCTCTGCTAACACCTGGTAGGGAGGGGAGCAGCTGGAGCACAAGGCGGCATCTCCCCAGGACTCAGAGAGTCACTGCTGAACTAAACTATGCAAACTGATAGCTCGTCTTCTGCTGTGGGGTCTGAGCCCGACTCTTGCCCTGGTCTTTGCAAGGGAAAGGCTAAGTACTTGCTAGGCTGGGGTGGAACCTGAGCTGCACCATGCATGTGCAGACCCTGCTGCCACCTCACAGGGTGGGGATGGGTCTGCGATGGGCACTGTCCATCTAACAGCACAGAGAACTTGCCCTAGCACAACCTGTTCAGATGTACTTTGGGTGTCTCAGTGTAAGTGAGGGCTGTCCAAGAGTGAACCCAGAGGCTGGCTGATTCAGCCACAGTTGGAATCCTGAGCTCAGTCCTGCTGGAGCTGAGGTTTGCGATACAAAAACATAAAAAGCAGGGAACATGGCTTCAGACAGAAAACACTGTGCCATTTGCTAGCACTTTGATAGAGAGACAGCGGATAGGATAGATTTTTATACTGATTTATTTTAAAGCTACCCAAGCAGCTCTTTATTTTTATGTTAAAAATGGTTAACAGGATACAGTTTATTTTGTTTACAGAAAAAGGGGAGCATATCTTAAACTGGGAATCCTAAGATGTTTCCCTATGGGAATCTAGCTTTAATCCAAATTTGGCTTTTAAGGAGATTCCACAAGTTAAATCATGCTCTGCCAATCCCACCTGTTGCATACCTTGCCTTAAGTCTCAGAAATAACATTGAGATCTCCCATAACTAGCTTTAAATCCTGTGCTCTGGATATGACTTGGTGGTGCTGAATACCTATTGTAGCCCCAGAATCTGAACTGGTCCTAGTGGCCATAAACTTATGGAGAGGCAGTAATGCTCTGCAGGAAGAGGAATCTCTTACTACCAAGAAATATTTTTGGATGTTGCTAATGAATGTAGTTTATTCTGTTTAAGAAGAATGTAACTAATATATTTATATATAAAAATATATTGCATATGCTGTTTCCATTTTATCATTTGATTAAGAATCCTTTCCTATTGCTGCTTTTGTTCCTAGATTCATCCCTTTTCCTGTTAAAACTGTAATAAATCTGCCACTGGAACACTTACTATTATTTTCCACTTGCAGTTATTTTTGTTAATAAATGCTTGGAACAACAGGTTTAGTGCAAATTTTGCTGTGCTTGTGCAGTTCTTCAGACAACAGATTCTGCCCATAGGTTGCAGCAATTATATTTCCATGCTGTCATGATTGGATCTGGTTTTCTGGGAGCCTCACTGCTGCTTCTGAAGTGGGGAGAGTGGTCCATGTGTAACTACAACCTGAACTCTTACAGACCAAGTGCCTTGTTCCTGTTTCCTGACAGGATGCCATGTCTAATCTTGGTGTTAATGCAATAAAGGCTGATGAGATTATCGAGTAAAACAAAAAATGGCTGAACCACCATGGAGCAGATGTGTTGAATGAACATCCCAAAGCAGAATTGCTGGGGTTTTTTGCTAATCTTTTCCAGTAGGCACTGAACTTTATCTGCTGCTTCCACTGCAATGCTCAGTGATGTGACATGTGAAACGAACCTGTTTATGATTGTTGCAGATCCCAAAATGTCTGAATAGAGCTGCAGTAAGACTATTGCATGGACTCATACCTGCTGTTTCCAAAATGTAAAACTGAATGGGTTGTCAGAAGTGAGGTGGTGTTATTTATCTACTTTCTTGCCACAAAATATAGTAGCTGGGAGATAAGATATAGCTATAAAAGATAAGAGGTGTGACAATCCAACACCAGGATAAAATCTCACTCATGGTAACTATTTAGAAACCAATATTTGTCCTAAAGTATTTACTTCCAAGCTTAGAATTTATAATATCAATCCAGTCAGTAAAGAGCTGCTGCATATGTATTTAGAATTTTATTGGAAAAAAAGTAAATTACTGGCCCTAATGCAGTATTTCCTACCATAAAAGCCCTGAGATAAGAAATAAAGAACAGGTTCGTGCAAGAACTCTGTGATGGGATTGGTGGTAAGAACCATAAAATGTATCACAGAGATAGAATTTACAGTATGGGGTGCAGGGTTTCTATAGCAAACAAGGTGGATTTGAACCATTAACTGAAATATGCTTCTCTGTTTTCTCCCAGGCATGGTATCCTGATAAGGTTTTTCATTCAAATAGTAATTTCCAAGAAGCCAGAGCAACTTAAATGTCTTTTAGATTAGTGGATAATGGCTGTGCAGTCACGGCTTGCTTAGATTA
Source organism: Agapornis canus (assembly GCA_036873685.1). Classification (NCBI taxonomy): domain Eukaryota; kingdom Metazoa; phylum Chordata; class Aves; order Psittaciformes; family Psittacidae; genus Agapornis; species Agapornis canus. The sequence continues at coordinate 15,280 of JBAFWW010003904.1, forward strand.
CTATTTAAATAGACTGACCCATCAAACAGTTTCATAAATCTCTCTAGCTGATGTGCATAATTTATTTGGTATGTAGAATATCTTATGGGTAACACATTACATAAATTGTAATGTCTTTCCTTCTATGTTTGCTCCTCCTGTGAGCAAAACTTCTGAATCCCTGAAAGCAGGGAAATTTACCTCAACTGTAAGAAGGTCGCTTTGCTTTGAGGTGGGTTTTGGTAGGTGTGGAAGATAGAGGTATTGATGTGGCATCAAAATACAACCATCTCCGGGGTGAAAAGTGACAGATGTTTTGCTATGGAAGAAAACAACCATGGAAAAAAGTGAAAACCATTTGCAGAAAAGAAATTGCAAATGACTTTTGTGGTTGAAATAGAAGAGGAATGTTTGGAGGGCTTGTTCTTTCTCAAACTGGAACTTGGCCAGGACAATGAAGTTAATGAACCTATTAATACAAAAAGTGACTCAGGGATTCTTATGGTGCTGGGTCACAGAGCCAGTGGGCAGCCAGGTATCTGGCTGTGGGAGTCCCTGCCGCAAAACAGAGGCAATACAGTAGGTAAAGCTGGAGAAACACAGAGAAAAAAACAGAGTATACTTCTGAAAATGCTACATGCACAGAGGTACTGGTAGTTAGAAGTTGAGTGAGATTTTGCTTTTGGGTTGGTTTTTTTTGTTTGTTTTTTGGTTGGTTGGTTGGTTTTGGTTTTTTTTTGTGGGTTTGTTTGGTTTGCTTGGTTTTGGTTGGTTTGTTTTGTTTTAATGAAAACAAAATATTCCCCTTCCTAACGCTTCTGAAATAGAACACAATAGTCAGTCAACCTGAATGCTCTTTTCACAGGTATTTGTCCTGTCTCCACTGCAGCACTGTGGCTCCTTGTGACATCAGCCTGGCATGACGGGGAACAAATAGCTCCTTCCAAGCTTCTCCTGCAAGAGGAAATGGATTACGAAAAGCGTTTCAGGAGGCCAGGGAATGCACAGCACCACATCATTTGTGCTGGGGGTCAGGTGCACAGTATGATTGTGCTGCTCTTTGCGTAGCAGGTGAGGCAGCTACCATCACAAGAGCTCCCTAGCAGCATCACCTGAGGAACCCATTCCTTGAGGAGACGGGGACTCTGCCAGTAATTCACAGCTAGAGCTTGAAGCAAGTATTTTCCTCTTTCCCCCAGCTGTGATTTAGTTGTAAATAAAACAAAGTCACTGCACTCTTGAAGGACTGGACTGGTTTGGTTTGCTGGTGGCTTTGGAGGGACCCAAGGTTCAGGGGTTGCACCCTGGGCACAGCTAGGATGTGGTTGATGGGCTGATGAGCTGCCCCTGAGCAGGGCCATGTCACACCCAACTCCACCAGCTTAAATTACAGTGGGTACAGGTTCTTTTTAATTATGGTAGAGAGTGTCTAGAAGAGGCAGAAGGTGGTGTGCTCTGGCCACCCATATCGTCCCATGTGCTGAGGGTGAGAGGTGAGGTTTGCTTTCTTGGTATGATGCTCTTTCTGCTGGGAAGTCAAAACACCTTTGGGAAAGCAAATGTATCCTGTAGAGAAACAGAGCTGCTATGTTCTGGTCGTTTATGGCTTTCCCTGCTCTGCTGATGGTCATGCAGGAATTGAGACAAATAGGGAATTTTGCACTAGCAAAACCTGTCTCTGTTGCTGCCCTGTGCTGACAGTGCCCACTTTGTAGCCTCCAAGTGACCAGTGTTTGGCTCTGCAACACTGAAGTCTCATCCAAAGGAGCCCTGGTCAACAGGTCCTTGTCTGCAGGCCAATGCTGTAACAAAGGATCAGACAGGTGAAGGAAAAAGAGCTGTGCTTTGGCCTGATGTTTTTTGGCTTCTGGAATAGATCTTACTTATCTTGCTTTCCTCATTGTATAGAAAGAAACATACGTATATATAAATATATATATATATATATATATATATATACACATACACAGAGCCTGGGGTTTCCTAAAGGAATCAATACCAATCATAACTTACAAAGTACTGACTATATAAGAGTTCTGATTTTTCTCCTGGGTACTTCAAAGCAGATGGAAAATGCAGCAGGTGCTGATAATGTTTTTCTGCCCTTGGGAAAACTTGTCACAGTAACCTGTTTATCTTGTTTATTTTGACATTTTACTGCCTGAATCTGCTCTGTAGCATGCAGAGCAGTTAGAGGTGAAGTCTTACAGATTCACTTATACTTGAACAACTGAAAATCAATAAGCTACAAGCAACAAAGAAAAGTGTCTGTTTTGTGTATGTGGGGGAAGGCCTGTGTTTTTATTTTTACTGAGGAAATACCAGGAAATGCAGGGGTTTACACTTCATATATTAGTGATTGGGGAGTGTAAAATGAGCTTTGCTTTAGCTGCCATGTATATGCTTTTCCTTTACTTTTTCAATAGGTTAAGGAAACCTGCTTATTTTTGGCATATTCCTAAGACTGCATAGAAAAGTAATATGAAAACTGGTTGTATGAATGCTGAGGGATTCCTGTGCTCAGCACTTTTAAAAAGTGAGGTTTGTAGAAGATGAAAAGCAAGGCAAATCCTGCTGGCTGATCTGCATGACTCCAACAGGAATAGGTACTGCTTTGTGCTGTTGTGTGCCTTGCTCTGTAAGAGCTCAATAATAGGGGTGCTTCTCCCCTGCTGAGCCTATCTAGGATCCTAGACTGGAGAGATTTGGGCAGGCTCTATTCTAAGAAGGAAATAAAGAGTTTGATTGTAACTATGGGTCCTTGGGCTGACAGATTGTTCCACTTGCCAGACATTTCCCCCTGTGTGTTCTCTGATGCTGAAATTTTGGAAAGCAAAGAACTCCTCCCCTAAGAAGCAGCATCCTGTGTTTGTAGCTGGTTGCTTGTCTTGGAGCTTGCTCATGGGTATTGTTGATTGAGGAACTACTGTTACATACAAGTGACCTCAGGCAGCACTGAGCTGGGTTGAAGCAGCATAGTCTGGGATGGTAATTGCACAATGTCTAAATCTTTATGCTTTTGTGGTAATCAGGCTTTTGGATTAGGAATGAATTGCACCTCTCAGACTGCATTGTCATCTGGGGCTGCAGCAGAGAAAACTTGCAACTGGGATGGACATGAGATAGCCTTTTTGCAGCAATTTCTATAGGTTTTTCAGTTCCAAATGCTTGTTCCTTGTTTTGGTCATAACTCTGATGACTTCACTGCACAGCTGCATCCGAAATTCACCTTTTAAGTAAAATGAATCCCCAATAGCTCTCTGAATTCAGAGCTTTCAGCTGAGAGGGGTATGGCTCACTGCTTAACAGAAAGTAATACTAGCCATTAAACCTCTCAGCTGCTAATTAAATCGACTATATTGTGTGTAAATAAATCCATATTTTCCTTTTGCAGCCAGACAGAATTTTATTAAGACGCTTTAGTAGCTGTAAAGGGATAGCAGCAGCTAGCATTTTGGGGTATTCTGGGTTTAGTGCTTGTATGTTATCTTGTACTGATTACTAAGTACTTTAATGATATGTCTAGTAGAATATATTTTGCTTTGACAGGGGTATTAGGATGATAAATAGCTCAGCAGAGTAAAATACAGCTGAGCTCAGAGGTGGTGCTTGGATCCTTAAGTCTGCAATCGCTGCAGTTATTAGAAGAATATGTAAAAAGAGCAAGATAACTTTATACACAATTCTATTTGTCAAGCCTATTGCATATCAAATACTGATTTAAACTGCAGTTTCTTTATACAGTCAGTTCAGAAAGGCTCCTTTTTACCATAGCTTTTCTATATGTAGCTTTTCGATTAGTAGATGGCATTGACTTTGTTTTTCTGTTTTGTGTCAACTTGAAGAGTGGATGCTACCTAGTGGTTGAAGCAGGGGACTGAGGTGAAAATTTAGGGTATCTTGCCTCTGTTCTTGCCTCTTTCCCATTTGTTTGAAGCATGCTATGTTTTTTTACCTTTGCTACATATTACACTGCAAAGCACTGAAGAATTGACAAGTAACATTTATCTAAGGGAATTTCACAATGCTTTAATTTGCCATGTGATTTCTTTCTTTCTCATTAACCCTGCTGAATCAGGACCTTTGACATGAAAATCAGAGTTGAACATCATTCTTGGAAGTGTAAAAGACTGAATAAACCAGCTGCAGCAATGCTTTGCAGACCCCTTTGTATACATTGGCCTGGGACAAAATCCAGGCCTTGGCTGCTGGTTAACAGTTCTTACATTGTTATTGTCTCCTGTTTAGTGGTTTGGGCTGTGGGGTATTGGTTGTTTGGTGTTGTGGCTTGTTGTTTTGGTTTTCTTTTGTTACTGATGTGCTTCTTTGTGTATAGGGATGGGGGAGGGGAGGGGGGGAGGGAGGGGAACCCAAACACCATGTGGCAGAAAACCACTGATAAAAACATAGAGAAACAAAGTTTTGATCTGGTGTTCTAGCTCATGGTTTCCCCCTGAACATGGTGTATGAAAAGCAAGAATATGTGTGCTTCGCTACTGATGCTTCATGTCTAGGTTGGGTAAGGGTTTGCTTGGGAGGATAATAATTTATCAACATCAGGTGTGGTAACAGGAAGATGTTATCTTAGCAAGACACGTGGATGTCAAACACTGTGCCCAGAAACATCCCCAAGTACCCCAATGTGGTTGAGATCTGCTCAGCCTTGAAAAGAGTAGGATCCTTTTGTCCATAACACAGCAAGTGCTGTGAGAATGGTCAAAAGCAGTGGGAAAAAGACAAACGACCTGCCTGCCATTTTTAATTTGCTTTAATGTGTAATTATCAGTAACACTGATTGTAACCAGGCAAGCTAATTCATGATTTCCCTTGTGATATTTGTTGAGTTGTTTTGATGTAGACATAGGACTGACTTTGTTCATTTGGTGTGCATACTAACGTGTACTATCTAACTGTGGTGCACTGTAGCCATTGTGATATCTCAAATGAGCCAGTTTTCTTTGTGAAAATTATTAGCAGTAATGAAACATTATTGGATTTTATGTGATACTATTTGACAATACTGAGTAGCTTTTGCTCCAGAGCCTGGGTTATGCATACCTATTTGTGGATTAAACTCACAGTAAGTATAAGAGGGAGAAAACAGTAGGTCTGACTGGTTTTGTTTCCCAGTAGAGTGAACAAGACTAATTTGACTGAGATCTCTGGTTACATTAATGTGACACCAGTATAGGAAGAGAACTGAGAGCAGTACAGTATGATATGTTTGGGGGTTTTAAAATCAGTTAGAAATTAAATCTCTTGGAATTTTTCTCAGATATTAATGTTCAACTGGGATGGGGGCTAAGGATTTAGCTGGAGTTGGTGCGCAGAAGCAGCAGCCCTTTTAAGAAAGCTGCAGCCTCTGTGAGGCTGGAGAACAGTCTTTCCCACGACACTGATTCCTTCTGGTATTAAAAATTCATTTCTGTATTCTACAAAACTATGTTGAGTCTGAATTGAATAGTCTTAAAACTAATGACTGGAGAGAGAAATCTGAGACACTGCATTAATATATATATTACAATTATATATAATTATAATTATATATATTAATATATATATAATATATATAAACACAAGTATATTGTTACTGCTGGAGTCTTTCAGTTAGAAGAAATGTAGCAGGTTGTTGCGTGAACTACTGAGCGATACATTCATGTGGGAAATGTGTATTTTAAGCTAGAATGAAAGCCTGTCAAAAGTGAGGCATAACTTGTGCTCTTGACAAGAATGTTTTATCACTTTAGAATAAAATCTTTGGGGGAAAAAGATTTAAGATAAATGAGTCCAACTGTTAACCAAATCCACCACTAAACCATGTCCCTAAGAGCCACATCTACGGAGCTTTTAAATACCTCCAGAGATGGTGACTCCACCACTTCCCTGAGCAGCCTGTTCCAGTGCATGATAACCCTTTCAGGGTAGAATATTGCTGTTATGCTGGTAAAGAATAATTAAAATGATGATATTCCTTTCTGCAAAGGGAAATGCAATCACTTCTTCTTTTGACTTACTTTTGATAACAATCAGGTGAAATGAAGGTTTTCTATTTTATGCCCTCTATTCTGTTAACAGTGGAGGGTATAGTTCAAAGGGGAAATAACACAAATAGAGTCTGCAAAGCTGAACAGTGATTGCTCTGAGGGCTCCGTGTTTATGTGATCTATGTCCTTGGTCAGTCCAGAGCTCTGCAATCACATATGCCAGGAGCACCATCTCCCTGGCTTGGGACTGATGGCCTGACCTGGGAGATGACTTCTGCCACAGAGTCCTTCACAGCTGTGTTTTAAGCCCAGACTCACTGGCAAAGCATGAGACTGAAAAGTCCTTGACTGGAGTAAGCATTACTTGGCAACAACTAAAATGAGCATTTTCCTCAGAATAAGTCAAAAACACAGCACAACACCAGCTACTAAGTAGGTGGAAAATAACTGTTACAGCTGAACTCAGGACAACAGCGCATAGTACTGCTTGGGAAAAATCTGTGGAATAGGCTTTGATAGCCTGCCAAACCCTGGTCAATGGTTATTTTTAGGTTTTTTTTCTTGTCAGGCAAAAATATGCTTGGGAGTCTAGTGATAGGAAATGGGGATTAAGGAATCTGGAGGAAGACTGAAAAGTACCAGGATTACTTCTCCAGTCTTGTCTCCACTTCTGTCCCACTAGCTGCATCTGGCCAGTTCCAGATTGAAGGGATGCCTGAGCATAAGTGACCTGGTGGCTCACTGTCATAGGACTCTAGCAAAGCTGAGTACAAGAAAAAATATGACATACTAAGCAGGTATTTGTAGTGAAAAATCACATGTACTGATTACTTTTCAGGGTGAATCAATCTTAAAAAGAAGAGCGAAAAAAAAGACTCTTTTTATTATACCATTATTCAGACTTGAGCAAACTGCCATTGTAGCAATTACCATACTTTGGAGTTCTTAAGGCTGCCTATTAGGCAGTGTTAAGGGAGGAAACCATTTGTTATTTCCTTTACTATCTAAATAATAGAAATTTTATGTCCTGTAACATTCAGCAAGGCTAGGCTCCTCAAAGAGATCAGAGGCCCAATTTTCCTGCTCTGTATTATATTTCATGATAAAGAAACAGCATTTTATGAAAGCCTGGAGGGATTTTTTGGGTCTCATTTATTTTGTGTTGATTTAGGGAAAGACTTTAACTCTGGAAGCAGACCTACAGACTGATAGCATGGACTTGATTTATGTGAAGTTGTGCTGCACCTTCAGAGCTTTAAAGCAAAATGATGAGCCCATGCTGTGCTTGATCCTTATCATGGTGTGGATTTCTCTTGTAAATATGACATGGAGCTCTTGAGACATGATAGGAAGTCTTGTTGTTAACTTAGCAGGAAGCTGGAGCAGATCCCACCATGGATGATGTTTAACTCAGGGCCTCAGTTTTGATGTATTTCCACGCAGGTACAAATAATGTAGGTGCCTGGGGTGAAGCTTCGTTGAAATACAGGTCACAGAGCCCAGCAGTGTTATTTAGAGGCCTTACCTTCTGAATCTCTGGGGTCTAGTCTTGGAGGGTCCCATGATCTCATCTGACAAATGAGATGGAGATGGTTGCTTTGTGCAAAAGATGCTCAGTGGTCCCAATCTTGGCTCTACTGTGCCCAAGTTTATAAACCCATATTTGAATTTGAGTAGATTATTCTAGTTCTGGTGAGGAGACATGTAAATTCCTGGAGTAGCCTGAAGTCCTCTGTTGATGAACACCATAAGCTAAAGAACATTTTAGAGAAGGCAGGAGGCACAAAACCTGGTGATTTCTACAAGTCCAAGGTCCATTGGGGTAGGCAGAAAGTGTTCTCTGAAGCAACTGTGGTGTTTTAGCCCTGCAAAGCCACTGAGTATGGCTTCCCTCTGGCATGCCCTGGTCTTAGTGGGACGTTGAGGGGAAAGGGTGTAGCAGAATAAGAAGCCCCATGTAACCAAAAGCTGATTGGTACTTCAATATAAACCTTGATTCCCAAGAATCTTGTAACTTGCCTGTAAAACGAATAAATAACTGTTGTCTTGTTACACTAAGTAATTGTCTTGAAAATATTCAGACCTTCACCTCCCTCTTCCTTGCCCTTTCCCATCAAGCTCTCCCTCAACACTCCTTCAACAGCTTATGCATACTGCAAGCAAGCAGTGTTCATCTTGGCAGAAGGAACCTACAAGAGGCCGCCCTCATCCTGTCTGTGTCCCCACCACTCATAGTGGCAGGCAGCTATGTCACACAAAACATCATAAGCAGAAAACCTCTATCTTAAAGCCAGAAAGGAAGTAGTTCCCTTTCTAGCTCCTAAAAGGTTGTTTTAGTACCCTTCTTGGTTTCTGATCAAAATGGAAAGTTGTCTGTGTACCTGGCTGCATACCTTGCCTGTAAGTTTGGTCAAGTTAGGTGCTTTAAAAAAGGGGAAAAACTGATGGCAGTCAATAGAGATGTCTAAGAAGTGTAATACTTAAAAAAAGGTTTATATATATTAAACATAAATATATATAATATAACATATATATATAAAATACATATAAGAATTTATGCTTGTATTTATAGTGTGGCGATATATGTATATAATACTGACATAGTGTCATTGAGATGAACCAAATATTCTCTAGAGAATCTATACTTTTGTATAAGTTTTCCATTCATTAGCTGCTAATAACGTTTTCTTTGCATAATTGTGTTGAGTCACTACATTCTGTTACTTGAAAGAAGGATTGATTCTTGCTGTGTTCTTACAACAGTATCCAGTATTATCAGGCTTGAACTTAGCTGAGTCTTGGGTTCTGTTCCATTGCTGGTACTAAGTGATGTCAGTTTTCATTTTGTGACTCTCTGACTATTTGGACGTGTTTATATATATATATATATATATATATATATATATATATATACACAAAAGTACTGAATGCCTGTCTAAAGCATCATGTCCCTGGGGTCTGTGGGAAGCACCAGGATCTCCTGTGAAATATCTCAATTAGTTTTGCCTTTCGTGTTGACATCCTACTTTCTAGGCCTGAGGTATGTACTGGAAAGTTTTCTCCTTGTTTGTCAAAACAGAACGATTTCTACAGAGCAGACCAGAATGCAAATGCTAATTAAAGCTAACAAGTCAAATGGATGTCACCTATTTCATACAGAAATGAAAGAAAAAGGACTAAGAAAAATACATTCTGCCCTTGTTGAAGTTGGCTGAAACTTGATCACTGTAATCTATGGCACAGAGTGAAGACCCCTGCTCTGCTTTTTCAGTTTCTGGAGGTAGGAGGTAGTCTTTCCATCACTTCAGAGAGCAGATCTCCTGCCTATAGGGAAAAGACAGAAATCCCACTCTCCAAGCATGCTTTCAAAGGTGCTGTGCTGTACTTGGCTTGGAGTTGCCTGCTGGCAGATCATCTTTGACCAGGTTTGATCCCACGGGGTAATCTCTACAGATTGTGTAATGAAAGTGGTAATCATCAGCTGTGTGTCACCACAGTGCTCTAGGGACTGCTCAGGAGGAGCTCCTTGTTTAAGCCTCACAGTCTGTAGTCTGCATTTCCCATGCCAGTGCAGGCAGAGAAGTGTCCAGCTTCCTTCAGTTGCTGTTTGGCTGGTGGATAAAACAGGCACTACCCATGGAGTACTAGCTGCTGGCATAGCTGATAGGAGTGTTCAAGCTTTCCTGATGTACCTGGGGTTTGGATGGATGATAATCACTTCTTTCCCTTCCTGAGAGGCAGAAGGTGGAGCAAGCACCTAATTATTATAAAAGCCTAAAGAGTTTTACAGTTTGGATCTGTTTTTTCTTCCATCAGAACACTGCACTGTTTCAAGTTCATCCTGGTACTATGCTGCTGGTGTTCTGCTGAATGGCCCAATAAGAAGTAAACACTCATACCTACTTGATAACGTGTGCTTACATTATGGTGGGACATGTAGATGTTAAGAATATTATTTCCTATGTGGACAGACATCTTGCATTCAGTGCAACCCTAGCATGCATCTACCTGTATAAATATGAGGTTATATTAGACATACTCTGATCATGTCTTAAAAGACCGTGTGGTCTTTTAAAAAGCCATGGCTCTTTACTTTCTCCAAATCAAGTCTGGCTGTCTGATTGACATGGACAAACACATTGCTTTGCTTTGGGCTTTTATATGAATTTTTATTATGGCTTTAAATAGAAATAAAATCCTTCCTTTAAACAGAAATAAAATCGTTCCTTTAAATAGAAATAAAATCCCTGAACTCTTGCAGCTTATTTTGGTGGCTGAAGCAGGTTGGCTGTTCTGTGCCTTGTGAATGAACTTCAGAGTAATAGCTGAGTAACTTTGGTAACAGGATTCATACTTGTTGGCTGAAAGCACATTTGTAAACAAGCCATTCAGAGCATGAAGCATGTAAGAGAAGCTCCATGACACACTGTAGGGAAGCAGGCTGGTATAGTCTGTTTTGATGAATGAGACTTTTAAGAGTACTTCTGCAGCAACATGCCCCACATCTGGCCTTCATTCCTCATTTATAAAACACAGTCTGCTCACACCACAGAAGTCCAGGCAGAAAAATCTAGCAGGTCTAGTGCCAGTTCCAGTTCCACACAAGTGAAATCTCACTTTGCTACATTAGACTGAGAAAGCTTCTTTAGCAACCTGTGTTGGCAGCTACCGAGGACTACAGCAGCAGTCTAAGGAACAGTACTTCTCTCCTGAGCTGTTTGGCTGTTCCTTCCACACCCGAAC
>JBAFWW010003906.1:0-21621 GCA_036873685.1 Agapornis canus
CATGGCACCCAAGGCTTCGTCCAACCTGGCCTTAAACACTGCCAGGGATGGAGCATATCCTGGCAGCCTCCTCTCTCCCTCTCCCATCTTTTTCTTCCCAGGAGAACAAGTGGAGCTAAGAAAGCCAAGATGTTATGTAGCAAAACTTGGCCAAAGAACTACTCATGTCACCTAAACAGGATCAGTACAAGAACAGTTACTTGTTGCTTACTAGGGGCTGAGGTAGCATCTTTTCACTCAGTAGCACTGGATTTTCTTACCAAGGATCTCCATATAGCTTAAATAGTGAAATGAATTCAACCTTTTGTTTTCAGAAGCAAAGAAAACTTTCTCTTGTTGCTTCTACATCCATGAAAACACAGTGGGATCAAATTAAACATATATGAAAAGTAAAAAGATCTTTTGTTATTAACACTAATAGGATTTTTGGACTAAATTTCAGATCTAATCAGATGTTGAACTTGTCCAATCCATGTTCCTATGCATCACAAAGTGAGATCTTACAATCTGAACAGGAATAACCAAGGAATTTACTTCGTTTTCATTGTTGTGAGTTGAATCCCAAATGAAATTTCCAATATTTAGTTCCAACAGAAAGGAACTAATGTGAAATCAGCTGAAACCTCCCCAAAACCCTTTACACAACACAAAATACGGATCTGCAGCCTGGTGCAAATCTAAATACAGCTTGCAAAACCCTGCAGTAAGTGGGAACAGCATTTTCTTGTGGCCATGGTGGAGATAACAGGGTTGCGCGGATGTTAAAGGCACTCTAAGTAATGAACTGCTGAGTAAGAGTGGAGCCCGGATTACGGTACATACCTTATGGCTATCAGCAGGCAATACAGTGAATGGAAATGGTCCCTGAAAAATGCATTCAATCAGGGAAATTGCCCCACCTGTAGTTCATTAACAGGATTAGGTTCTGATACAAAGTGACAGTCAGTATTATTTGTTTAGGCAAAAAGCTCACTGTCTTTGTAGTTTTTGGCATACCCAGCTGGCTTTGACAATATGGATCTGAGACAGCTAGTGTAGCTTTAATGTTAAATTAGCCAGGGTAAAAAGCTTGCCAAGGCCAGGCAGGAACAAAGTGTTCTTTTTTGTGAAGTTGGCACATGGAGCCAGTTTCATTTCAGTAGCACCCATGTGGTAGGTACTCCATTTCCCGCATCCACAGCAGCATTGTTCCAGGTAATAGGGGTCATTCTATCACCAGAGCTGCACGCTACAGCAGTGCGAGGGAGATTGTGCTCTCTGTGAATCATGCAAACACCCCATCACTTGTGGGGAAAGGGTCCTGTGGGCTTTCTAGTACTTGGGACAGCCGAGCACAAGGGGAAAACCCAATGATCAGCCCTTTGTTTGGAGGAGACCCACGCTGCAGGAAGCTGAGGTCTGCTCTGAAGTCTAAACAAGAGATAAAGGCTCAAGCCCTCAGCTGGTAAAAATTAGTGCCGCTACCGTGAACTTCTGGAGCTGCTGCAGTTTAGTTTATTGTGAGACAGCTGGAGTGTGGTCTGCAGCATGTAACTGATTCATTGCTGCGTTGTTCCAGCTCCGTGCGGAGGAACCGGCGCTGGAGAGGAGGCTCATGCTCCAGTGCTTGCTAAATATGGCTGGTGGTCTGGATTTAGCTTCGGAAAATAAATATCAGAGGCTGTTATAACAGTTGTTAAATTGCTATTTTAAAATCAAGCGGATCGTAGTTTATCTCCCTTTTTGCATGAGGAGGCTAAAGTCTGGTTTTATGGGTGTTAGACAGCAGAGGTTGTGTCAATGTATTTAGAGGAATTATTTATGTGTTCCTGTACAACAGTGTAGTGTCCAATGCATAGAAATATGTTATCAGTCATCACTGCTTTCCTTTCTAAATGCAACTACTGCACAACGTTCCCCTGCCCCTGCTGCTGCCACCCCATTGCCATGTTGCCCAAGGACAGCACAAACCTCTTCTTGCACTAAGAAAATAATACAGAACTAAACCAACAAAAAATACATTTCTCATTCTCCATAGCTATTTGCTATGCGTCTTCTTCAGAGCTTAATCTAATGCCTAGGTCTGGATGGTTAGGAAGAAGTTTTCTATGGAGGTTCCCCTAAATCTGCTTGCTTGCACATTTTATTCTGCAGTAGCTGGTGTAACAGTCATGAGTCGGAGCTGGACCAGGCAAAGTGGTCACTGTGCTTCTCTCCAGGAGTGCTGCAGTGCTTATGCCTTTAGGGTCATCCAGCCCAGTGATGCTTAAGGTAATCTGGGCTTCAGAACTGTGATTTATTGTGTTTAAGAGAAATTAACTTTGAACCCTGGCCTTCTACAATGCCAGAATATGATATACTAATATCTTAAATGGAACGTGAAGTAAACACGGTAATTTAAAATCCATAAACCACTGTGAACTTTGGCATGAAAGGGACAGAAAGTGCTGGAAAATTTGCTTATGTCATAGCTTAATAAATCCTAATGATTAAGAATCAGGCACACAAAAAGAGCAGTGTTGAAAAAAAAAAGAAGGGCAATATATTAAAAAAGTAGAATATATTACTTGCCAAAGAGAAGACTGAGGTAGATATGGGAACTGAGCTGTACCAAGTCTCTACAAAATAGACTTGTTTACACCTATAGTTCTAGCATTGAAAGTTAATGGGCAAACCATATAAGGTACCCGAATCTGTCATCACTTATAGCCAGAACAAGGCCATGGATAATGGACTATAATGCAATCTAAGTAACACTGCCATGAAACTACTTTCATTTAGATCAGAGGATTCAGTTTGAGTAGTGTAGACTTATGAATACAATAATTCTTAGTCATGACAGATTAGCCTGCCAATGTCCTACATCACTCTGAGCTTTTACAGAAATGCCACCCTCAGTTACACAGTTTGTGTTGGTCTGTGCCCTGTGCTATATATTATATTAGATTTGTCATATCTATGAGCCACTGAAGACCAAACTGAAATCCCTAAATTCAGTATAGCCTCGGAGGTCATACCATGAGCTGCCCAAAACAGCAACAAAAAAATTGCACCATTCTCTCAGAGGATATAGGTGATCATATGCAGTTTTTCAATCAAGGAAGCGTCATGAAAGGCCTAAGGAACTGTGAAGAATTATCCCTATTGCACGAGAATGTCTATAGTCAGCCAATGAAACCAACAACTTTCTAGTTGTAAACTGCATTTAAAAGTGTTGAGAACAGTGTTTTCACACACCTTTATTCTTATGTATAGGAAGCAAGCAGGAAACCAGGGAAATTTCATTTTATACCTACTAGAAATTCCTATTCCAGATCCTACAGGTGTTAAAAAGCTTACAATTTCTCTTCCTTTGCTTTTATTAGTTCCATTTTGTGTTAGAACTTGTTAAACAACGTGTGGACATTTTCTGTCCATCTGCTGCTGCATGTGTACAGTCTCACACCATCAAAAATGAAATAAAGAATTTCTCTTTCTGGGCTTAAATATTCCAGCAGCAAGGATGACTGTTGCCAACCAAGGAAGAAAATGCTCTGCTCATCACAAGCTCACATCATCCCTATCTGAAAGCCCTCACCTGTGTCTTGCATGTTCTTCAAGGAGTTTTGAAACACTTTAAACTGCCTCAGACTGCAGGACAATTGTGCTTTAAGGCAACCTCTACTATCCTGGTGCTGATCAGAGCAGGGATATTGGTGGATCTTGCTTTGGCTTTGTTTCAATCTGTGTTCTGGGGTCTCAGAGGCTAGAAAATGAGGCCAAACTGGGGAAGAGTGGAATAAAGAGTTGGAAAAGAGGGATTTATGCCAGTGGTACTCCATGCATGGGAGCTGAGAAGTAACTAGAGCTCAGAATTAGAGCCCAAGAATCACTCTGGGTTCCTGCAATTCACGCTCAACCCTGGTTACTCAATTCTTAATGTGTAGACAGAGACATCATGAAATATAAGCTGACATTTCTCTGCAGTCTTTCTTTGGAGTGTTAGATTGATTCATGATTTTAAGTTTTGCACTGAAGTGTAAGGAAGCCACTAATGCCCATAGTCATGTTTTATCATTGCAATTATCCCAAGGTTTTATAACTGTGGAAAATAGATGGGGAAAAAAAAATATCTTCAGGGGCCTAAAGAAGAAGCCAGTTGGATTTATTTAGCTACTGCATGTTGGATCATTGGATAGAAACTTGATAGTAACACAGGAACACAGTAACGTCTTTTTAACTTGTTTTTATTCCACGTATTTTAACTCCACAGAGATTCCGAACACAGTCGCTGTGACCCACAAGTGTAGTTGGTTCTCAGCTTGTAATGCATATGTGAAAAAAAGCATCTGTCTGCTTAGCCAAGGTTCACTTGCGTTCATGGCATATGGAGCCGAACTTTTCCTGTTTTCTTTTCTGGCCGAAAAACCACGGTCAAGCTTCTATCTGGTGTAAGAGTGCTGATTTCTGTTACTTCAACAATGAATAAGGCACATAGCTTATTTTTAGGCCACATAATGATACCAGTAAAACAATACTAAGGACTGTAAGTTTGGCTCCCATTAATAGATTAAATGTGGGTAGATGCAAACAGATGGCATTGGGTGCTTTGTCGCTTCCTGGCAGGGCTGGCCTCATTAAAACAGCAATTTTGCTGAAGCTTTTGTGGCTGTGATTGAAGTTGCCAAAACTTTTAAATAGGCAGAGTTTCAAAGTGATAGTTGGGACGGTTTCCAAGTGTATCTGGCATAGTGCAGCACTCCACATTAGACTTGTAAAGCTGGAGGTTTTTGAGAATAAAGGAGATCTTTCACTTACACAATAGGCACTTTTATCATTTCATATGTCATCTGCTGTATTTGTAATAAGAGGGTTTGTTTCCCTCCAAAGAAAACAGTCACTGGGATGTGATGAAGAGTTATTTAGTAAACAGTATGCTAGATGGCTGCAATATCACTGACGCTTCTTCTCTGAGCTTTGTCAGAAACAGAATGGGGTGAAAATGTTCTCACAAATGAAAAGTCACAAATGAATGTGGTTGAGAGGGAGAGACAAATATTTGGAAGCTCGAGCTCAACTTCTGCTGCTGCACAATAGCGCAGAGTGCTGACAATTACTAACTTTTATTCAAACTGCAATTTGCTTCTTTTACAGTGAGAGCTGGTGCTGCTGCAAGGAAGAGAAACACTGTTCTCTGCTTGAAAACATGGGTATTTGCAAAAGCATCAGTATTTATTACCCCAAGGAATGGTGGCTTAGTACTGAGCTGGCACTCCGCAAGATGCTTTATTCACAGTGCTCCATTGCAGCCATGAGCAAATCACTTAACTTTTCTGTCCCTTGGTTTTTTCACAGTCAAGGTGGTTTTGATTTTATTTTGTGGAGGAGGCAAGGGGTATAAAATGCTCTGGAGATTAACTATTGCAGGATGCTAAGAAAATAAAACTCATGCTAGTGGATAGATAGAAGGGTAGAGGACAACAAAAGTGGTTTGATATTTGTGAGTCGAGAGTGAAGCTGGAAGGTGCTTACATCAGCAGGAAATACTCTCTCCCAGCAGTTTTGAGCAAGTTAAGAGTGAAGGGGTTGCTTTTTGCTGGTAATTAGCAGATCTGATGGAGGGAGGTATTGAATGAAAACTCAGTGATGAATCTGTTGAGTGGAAAACTTCTTTGACATTTGGAGGAATGAACCCAATCTTTTATAGGTCTCGGCTATACAGCAAACATTTTCATTCCCTCGGTTCCAATAATATTACAAACAGGCCACATAGAATACCCTGAAGTCTGATACACAGTATCTGGCTTTAGGAAGGAGATTATGCCTCCACATATGCTGGGTCTGTTGTAGTTAATGGCATATGAGAAACAGTTTTAATGGGCTCACAGATTATTTATTACGGGAGCAGAGCATCATAAATTTGATAACCAGATCCTACTAATTTGCCAAAATATGTAAGAAACACATTGATGCAATTGTGTTTGCACTCTATGCACTTGTGTGGAATAGTTTAATTTATATATATGGGAAATTTCCATTCAAAGGCAAGACATGCAACAGTAGATGCTTCTGTGCTTACATGTGCAAGCTCTTTCACAGACATGCAAACTTCTAATGCAAAATACTGGCACTCCAGGGATAGAAAAAAAAAGGCTCTTCTACAATTACAGGTTACAAATAACTTGTAAATTGGCAAATCTCTGAAAGAAGAGTTTTGAACGTGGCTGCGTTTCTGCAAAGTTATAGTAAAATATTGTCCCACCAATGAAAGCAGAAACTAACAAATAAGGATCTGTTCCACTGATTCGTTAACACTGGTCCTGGAGACATGAATGTCTGTCTGATGTAATTGTGTCTTATCATATTGTTCGACCTATCTTCCAAGCAAGAAGTCAAGAGCAGCCCAGCATGAGGGAGCTTCTAAGTACTTTCCTACCTTCTAAAATAAAATCAGAGTGAGTCTAACTGTAATATGAAAGGAGCCAACAGTGCTGTTGAGAAGTAGTTTGTTACTAAAACACCATACTCCCGCAGGGCTCTGTTTTTATAACAAATATGAAATCATTCATGAATGGCAAAGCCATCTCCAGTTTTAAATTAAAAGCAAGAATCCCATTCAAATTAGTGCAATGAACTGTCAGTAAAAGTCTCAGGAGATTATTATGGGAGGATCTGGCAGGAGAAGGGGGTGAAGGAAGGAACTCAACCAAGCTGTGTAAACCCTCATAATTACATGCAATGAATGATTATTAGATCTGGTTCTTTCTGCTTTTACAACAGAAGTTGCAAATTATTTGATTTGGACACATAATATAAGGAAATCTAGAGAGGAACTTTTGATAAAGTGCCTTTGACAAGGGCCTGTAGGGACAGGCCAAGGGCAATGGCTTTTACCTGCCTGAGGGGAGACTGAGCTGAGTTCTGAGGCAGAAGCTCTTCCCTGTGAGGGTGCTGAGGCGCTGACACAGGGTGATGGCCCAGAGAAGCTGTGGCTGCCCCATCCCTGGCAGTGCTCAAGGCCAGGTTGGACACAGGGGCTTGGAGCAACCTGCCCTAATGGAAGGTGTCCCTGTCTGTGGTAAGTGGGTGGAATTGGGTGAGCTTTAAGGTCCCTTCCAGCACAAAGTATTCTGTGATTTTATGAAATCCTTAGCCTGAAACTGGTAGGAGAGTAGCTGCCTACCCTTCATGTCTTCCATGTATACACAAAGATATGGATGTATATTTTTGCATTTCAGGTTATGTCACAGGTCTTGAACAAATGTTAAGCCTATTCCATGTCAAAATATGAACTGAAAATTTGGAGAAAGAAAGGTTTGGTTCTACAAATAAAAAATAGACTAGAAAAGAGAAAAAGAGAAGCTGAAAAACCATTCTAAGTATTCCTTCAGGCCTCGAAGGCCGCTCAGTTTAGGAAACCTGTGATTTCTTTGGTCTTTGACAGCAAATGTCCCTTGATCTTTGTGGTGTTTCTTTAAGCTGCTATTTTAGACATATAATATTCCAGGAAAAAGAATGCTCCAAAACCCAGACTTTCTTACATCCTCTTTCCTAGAAAATACAATGCTTCATTTGACACATGCTTGTGGTTACCAGCAGCTATTATACACTGGTTTATTGACTGCATTTTGAAATGATTGACTGAGTTCAGAGTAAGCCTCCATGTTGTTCCTCCTTGCAAAAGAGAAATTGTAAGTTTGTGCAAATAGATTCAATATTTAAACTCCTTCCTATCTGATTTTGTCCCTTAAAAGCCATATGTCACCGGATGCGTGTTTGGTTACATTGGTTTATCTCAGTCATGATCTGCCTAAAGTACAGCATGTGAGCAGAAGAGACAGATGCCCATCTGCAGCATTTCAGTGTTGTTAAAAGACAGTCAAAGAAGTGATGGGATGTGTCTCTACCTTTCTTTTGACCAGGTATAACCATGGCTTATGGCAAACACAAAGCTCTGTAGTCTGACTGAAATAAAAACATTTGCTAATGGGGAAATAGAGCCCTTGGTGGAAAGATGAGACCCAGAAACAGCAGTCAACTGTATAAAAGCTTTAATCCATCACTCTCCTGGTGTGACAGTGTGCCAGGTCAAAGGGACAGGTGGGATATTTGTTGTTTGGAAATGCCATCCTCCAGCAACTTTTGGCACTGTGGGCCTCTGAAGAAAAGTGATCATTAAACAAAATCCTGCTTTTAGAGGGTTATAGTGGTGCAATTTCTCCTCACCCGAGCTTAAAAAGATGCAAGAGGTGAGCAGTGACCAATGTAAGGAAGCCACAGATGATCTAAATTAGCTTCCACAACCAATATAGCACTGCCAGATATGCTGGTCTAACCCAGCTGCTTTGCACTCCTGTTCCAGTGATCCTAAGCCTTGTATTTTTAAGCTAGAATAGGTGCTTTGCATCACCATAGCATTATAAAACCACTAGTGTGCACCAATGAATAGGAAAACCACCTCCAGAGCATCTAGACACTTAACTTTATTCAGAGAGATCCCTGCCTTGAGCAGTATTCCTCTTTATGAGGATTCATTTCTTGGTGGATTGACTTTCATAGGAAGTGAAAACACTTTTTCCAGGTTCACTTCCATTTATTTCTATGCAGGTGAGAGGGCATCCAAAGCAACTTTGCAACAATGTGCATATTGAAGTCCTTGTTTGTGCAAAGGTCCTTATACCTGTTGGGGGAAGTCTAAAACGGTAAACATGGATATAATCCCTCTCTAAATTGACAGAACAGTGCAAAGGGCCTCAGTGTAAATAAAAACCAAGTGATAGCTGGCAAAGCTGTGTTTCCAGATATTCCTTCCCAGAAGAAACCCTTTCTCCATTGAAAGCACCAGAAAAGGGGAGCTTGGAAGAAAATCAAGAGGGCAAAGGAAGGAGAAGAAACATTTTACAGATCAATATCCCCGTCAAAGGCAAATATTTCCTCCTGTTTTGTCTGGCACAGACAGTTTTGGAGGGGGTATTTTTAGAACATGTTACATGAATTTTTGATTGCCTTAAGAGATTTATTTTCTGCCAAAACAAAGGCATCACGTTTCTCTAACCAGAATGTGGCACTTATTGTGAAGAGGGCCAAAACTTGCACATAATCATTGAGGTCATATGCAAATAAAAAGCACCATAGTTTGTGCAAATTCCCATTTTAGCTGTTCCTACAACATTTATAATATTGTTACTATTTTATGAAAAGCTCTCTGGGACTAGTCCATTAAACCATAAGCAGCCTATTTTCCTTCAGCTCCTGCTGAGGAATTGCCTTCAAGGAATGTTTTGAGATTAAAAAAACCCAACTTTGAAACACTTTTTGGCAATTTAATTTGAACCCATCTTTTAAATGCAGTAATATCAGCAATATCTTCTTCATCTGCTGCTCTTCATGGTCCAGCGCAGCAGTGATGGTGTCTTTGGGGACAGGAGATGCAGGAGGAGGTCCCTGTGCCAGTTTTTCTGTCTTCAAGTGACCAAACAGTACCACATGCTCCAGAAAAGAGACAATTGCCTTCCTTTACTCACCATTTTATCACTCCTCATTTCCTCTCCTTCCTCTCATCAGTCCTGCTCCAGCCTTCATCAAATCTCCTGGGGTTTTTTAATCTTTTCTCTGGAAAAAAACAGTTTTCTGGCATGTTGAAAAACTCATGGGAACTCTATTGTCTCATTGATTTGTGCGTGAGGAGGCCAAGCCATGCATTGCTGCATTACAAATATTTCTTGTACTCAAGTACTGTAATGAGGGTATGGCACATAATGCTTACAAACGGTATATTCAATTTCCACATCTAGGCTAAGAGGAATTATTAGGTCTAAAGACATTCAGATTACTGTCCCTGCTAACTCCTTTCTGCAATCATACATCACAAAGCTTCCTACTGTTCTTTTGAGCTGTCTTGTCCTGGCCACTTACTGACATCAAGCAAAATTAAGTACTTCAACAGGGAAATTAAAACCAGCTTTTTTCTGTAATCTCAAGCAAATGATTGCTTTTTTTAAAGCTGTACCCAAGATACCCCCTTGTTTTTTCTGTGCAATAATAGGATTAGATGAGAGTAGTGGGAAGATTTTGCACACTTGGTCTTGAAATATGGATTTTCTGTCTCCCTTTCCGCACAAAACCTTGTAAAGGTTTTTTAGCTACCTCTGCTTCATCATTTAGGTGCCATTCCCACAATACCCAGTTCAGAACTATCTCCCCATCCGTGCCCCTCTGCTGCTTTGGCTTTTGCCATATTGCAGACCTTCATTTCAACCACACTGTTTCCCAGAGCTAGAGCTTGTCCTTCATCCTTATCTGAATGACAGGGCTCAGCAAAGTATTTTTCACGTCAGCTTGCACAGGCTCTTCCAGTCGTCGCTGGCCTCCTGTTTCAACAGAACTGGCAACAAAGGTGTTCTGTCTGTTCCACTGTAACTGATAGAAATCTTTATTTCATGGGTAACAGTAAGAAAACTGCCAGGTAAAGTCAAACACTTCCAGAAGAGTGAAAAGAAGCCCTGTCTGGATGAATTGAATGACAGATCCCCTTTCTTCATGAGGCAGATAAAACCCATTGCTCCAGTGCCATCTGGAAGCTGCTCAAGATAACCTGACCCAGTGCAAGGCCATCCGGTGCCTTTGCCCCTTGCTTCCATCACCCTTTGCACACACAGTGGTCACAGAACATAACAGAAATGATTTTACATAGGCAATTGATGCTTCCATGCTTTGTGAGCAATTTGTGTCTTGCTTTCCTGACACAATCTGAAGGCAAAGGCAACTGACCCCTATTCTTGGAATACACCCTCTGCCTCTTATCATAGAATCTAGTGGAATAGAATGGAACAGAACAGAGCATTTCAGTTGGAGGGGACCTACAATGATCATATTGTCCAACTGCCTGACCAAGTCAGGGCTGACCAAAAGTTAAAGCATCCTTTTAAGGGCATTGTCCAAATGCCTTTTAGATACTGGCAGGTTTGGGGCATGCCCTGTCATTTTCCATGTCACACCCTCAGTTTTCTTTGCTCTCCAGCCATAGACAGGGCAGTAAAAGATTTAGGGTATCTGAATGTCCTTATTACCTTCCCCTAAGTGCATTTGTTCTGCTCAAGGGATAAGGAATTAAAGGACAAAGGTTTTCCTTGTGTGCAGCAGCAGACAGACACATCCTACTGATGTGAGATAACAAACTCTTTCCACAATGATAATTAATGCTCAAAGTCAATGGGGTGGAGAGAACACCTGAACATGATAGTAGCACATGGTGCTAGCAGAGAGCCCTGAGAGCCTTGTGACATGCAGGACATGTCCAGTGTGTTTCCAGTCATCAGATCCCTTATTTATGCCACTTTCTTACTTTCTAAATGCTAATGAAGAAAAAGGACCCTTTCACTATATGAAGTTCCCTTTCATTACCTCCCCACATTTGCATGCAGACACTTGTCTGACTTCAGCTTGTAATAGATACCAAATTGTCTAAATGCATCTTCACTACAAAGCCACTCTCCTGCTTCTATTTCTCAAGGATCCCCTTCCTTTATTGACCACAATCAGAAGTGCTCTTTAACCAGAAAGAAAGAAATAAGCAGTAATTTTACTGAAGTCAGATATAAGCATTGGTGTTGCCACAGAGCATTATTTACTAACCCAAGTAATGTAAACTGGTTGCATTTGAACCAGTGATTAAATTCTTCTGAAGACTATGAAACTTATAGGTTTCATGTAGAAAGGCTTTTACTCTCTGTGACACTGTGTTGTGTTACAGACTAGTGTCTATGGAACATTTTTCGTCTTTAGCCCTATTAAGTTCCAGAAATCTTTGCCATAAATATTAGGACTCCTAAGTGATTCCAAGACTGCTGCTGATCCTCTTTGAGGATGTGTCAGTATAACTGTCTGAAGATGCAGGTTGCTGCTGCCCTACCTCAAAAAAGACTGGAGGATCACAGTTTGGGTTCATCTGTGGCTGCTCTTGGGGTGTTTCTGAGCACCTGCACATAGCTTTTGTTTTCTATAGGCCTACACAGTATTACTACCAAAGGAAGATGGCTCTAATATTAGACATGTACTTCAAGGAAGGCTGTTTTTCCACTACCTTATTGTGATGTTTCAGTGCTGTTTCTTCCTAGAACAGGATAGCTCAAGGGGCTTGTTGAAAGGTACAGTTTTCATTTCCAAGCCCAGCTAAAATCTAGTCCAGCCTGATAATAAATGCAAATGGTATTTGGGCTGGTGGCCCATGCAAAATGAGATGATTAGCCTCTGTTCTGTCCTCAGTTTCCAGGTGTTCATATTACATAGTTGCACTGCAGTGGTCTCAGCAGAGTTATTAAAATCAGACAATCACCTCTTTCCTTAGCAATGATCTACAGGTCAGTGCAGTGGCATGGGATCGGAGGATGTGGGGACTGATGAAGCTTTCTGTCCAGTTGCTTAGTTATATCTCCTCTTCTCCACATCACCAGCTGCTGTATGGAGAGGGGAATTCTTTGGCTTCAAACTCAGGTTTTGGCTGAGCAACTTCCCGTTTTCAGAATTACAAGCCACTCCAATATTGCTCTGGAGGATCAAGCTCGCATGAGCTGAAATAATTAAGACTCCACATTTTACCAGCCCTTCCTGAGGAGCACTGGGAGGAAGAGACTCACAGGAAGGTACTGACTCCTCTGTCTCTTTCACAGGATCTGTGTCCATTTCCATTTTCCATTGTCCACGATGACTTCTCCAGCCTCTTACAGTTGGCACAGGCATTTTCAATAACTTTGACTAATAACTGAATGATTCCCTGAATTTCTTCCTTGCGGAATGTTTTCTTCTAGGACTAGATTAATTTCTTCTAGGACTAGATTAATCTAGTTTCAGGTAGTCTCTAAAAGGTCCCTTTGGGCATTGGAGGCCTCATATTCAGTGTACTATTCTGTCTAGGTGCTTGGGATTTCGAGATGGCTGTATGGGTGCATATATATTTTATTTCCTTTGGCATATAAAATGGCAACTAAACTCCAAAGATTTCTTCTTTTTTAATAAATTAATCCTTTACACAGGAAAGCATCTCTCCTTTTCTAAGGATGAAGAGACTATTTGTCCCAGTCACAATCTCATTTTATTTCTGTTTTGGAACAGTTTTCTGGTTTAGAATTAGTGTGTCTGACATGTGTGCTATTTGCAATTCATTTATTACCCTGTGAAAGCTATTCCTCCAGTTTATTTTTGTTGTTTCCCTCCCAGTTGCTCACAGACACCCCTTTGTAGAGCACATGTAATAGGGTTTGGCAAAACTTTAACTGCTTTTTTAAAGTTCATTCTGTTATTATAGTCTTTTTCAAAGACACTCCACTATTCTACTGCCATTTCAGCAGTATGAGGTGATGTTGATTAGCAGTGATAGGTGTAATGTTCATGCTGTTCAGTTATTCAGCTCTTCCATTTCTGCATATTTGGTGAGTGACGTGACCTTTCCATCCAGTTTCCTTGCAAAAGGTCTGTTGTTCTCCAAACTTCTTCCTTTGGGTAGAAAACCAGAATATTCCTTCCCATGAGCTCTTCAGTAGATGCCATTTCTTGGTAGTTCTCATTTAGGATGGGAAAAGCATCTTTGTAACATCTAATATTTGTGGTTACATTCAGGTTCAGGTACTCATGTAGTTCTCCAGATGTTAAGGAGACCATGGTTTCTGCTTACATAAAACAAACAAGGGACCTCGGAGGTGGGTCTGGTGTGCTGACTTGGTGGTACCGACAATGTCTATGTGTGTTGTGCAGAGTTGTATCTCTTCAGGAGCATGAAATGTGATAAAACTTCCTTGTGAAACAGAAGCTCAAGAATCCATTTATGAAAAAGTTCTGGAAAGCACTAAAAATTTCACCTTTCAAATATTTACATTTCCCAAAAGATTTGGGTGAAATTTTTTAATAGAATAGTTCATTTATTACAAAATGCAATCTAGTTGGCTCAAAATCATTTAAATATTTCAACTAAATTCACCAAAGAACCACAATCAGTTAATTTTTGGGAGTGTTTTCAACATGTAAGCAGCCTGACAGAGCAATTCGTTTCATCCCAAAGTCAAAGCCTACTTTTGCTTAGGTAAATCTCAACCTAAACCTGCCTATTGTTCCACTCTGACTGACTAGGAAACTTCGGCAAATAACTCAGAAGTCGATATTCACAGTATAGATGCCTGTGGTTACAGGGGATAAGTCCCAGCTGAGCCAGCCAGTGGGAAAATAGGTCCCTTTTGTTCAAGCGGCTTTAACAGCACATTACATGATCCCAGGAGCTTACACGTTTTGTTGGGAAAAGGCAGAGGATGAGACAGACTGGGACAGACGAGGTTACACAAGTTATTCAAGGTCATTTAGCAGCTTAATGGCAGGGCTGAGAACAGAGCAAGGTCAGCGCCTCATTCTCCAAACCAAACCGTATCCTCTAATTGTTGATGAAGTTTCTTGGCACTGGGCAGGACTGGGAGAGGGGAAAGGCAGCCCCCACGCTGGGGAGGGCTGAACACGAGGACACAGGACACATGACAGTGTCAAAGAGGTGAATGACTTCATGGTGTTCTTTTGGCCCATTATTAGTCTCTCTTTGTGGGCATTTTGAAATTAACTTGTTAAAAGAGATAGTGATGTAGAGGCACTGGCGGGGTGCTTTAGATACAAAAGCAATGGGGAAGGGAGACATAAGAAGGGGAAGGGAGACATATAAAAGGGAAGGGAGCAGCAAACTGGACCATGAAGAAAAGAGTGGAAGAAGAGGGTGGTGATATATTTGGAAGGGAATGGTAACAGATGAAGTGTCCAAATACACATAGAAAGGACATGGAGAGAATTAAAACAAAAAAAGGCAACTGAGTAGTTTCTATGTTAACAAGATCCTGGAAATTAGGGAAAATTACAACTCTAAATGGTCCTTTCAATCGTCTTCCAAAGGTACAGCCCCTGCAGTTCCTGCAGGTTCAGAACTGACTTTGCCACCTGAGCAAGGACATGAAGCCAGTACTGTTCTTTGAACTCCCTTCAGCTTCAGACTGGCAAGTATCTCTGCATGGCCTGACTATGTCAGGTCTTCTTAAATGTTTAAGTTGAGTACTTCATATATTTTACATATAATGCAGCATTGTAAGCATACTTCCTGCAGGATAGTTGGAAAAACTGCATCTGCAGAGGAGGATTCTGCACATTCCTACTATGAGGAATACTATTGATGAAGGAAGGTACAGAGTGGGAGTCTGTGACATGATTTTGGAACTGAAATGTAGGAATCCAAAACAATCCCCAGTAGAATATACTGAAGAATCTTGGATTGATACCCAGAAGCCACAATTGCACACATACAAAATGATTAATTCCTGCTCCTTCCACACCAGGCTGGCATTTGTCTTTGCTGTGTGATTTCTGAACACCTTCACATCCAGGAACACAGGACTGGACCATGTTTAGCACTAGGGAATTCCTCCATAGAGAAGCAATTAAATTCAGTATGAGCTCAGAAGGAAATCCAGTTAAAAATATATTCAAAGTTGTTAAACAGGAAGAGAAAGAAAAACCCTTTACATGAGTGAAATGTGTTTTTTTCAGGCGATTTCATAGGCACCAAAATAGTTTTCTAACCTCTTCCTGGCTTCACTTGAGCACTGGAAACTTCTCTGCCTGTCATTCTCTTTTGTTAGTTATAGTCACAATTACAGGGAGTTGTACTCACAGGGATAAATATGGGGGTTTGAATCTATTTCTCAGGAACCCAATTATCTGCCTGCAAGTACATAGTGATCCATTTATAAGAATAAAGGGATTATTTCCTTATGTGCAAGGAGATGCAGGACAGGGGGGAGACAGCCTGTCCTTCCTGCTCTAAGCTTGGTTAAGTAGGTGAGCAGAAGGGAAGAGGAGCAGGCTTAATAATACAGGACAGCACCTGAGCAGCCTGTCTCCTCCTCTCTTCAAGCTTTGGCCTTGTTCTCCAAGCAATAATTATGACTGGGTTTCCATCCCTGTCCAAGCTAAAAGATGGCTGGAAATTCTGGAGAAACACTTCACAGTCCTCAGAATGTATGGACACAAAATTTCTGGGTGGAAAAACCAGAAGCATGTGCAGAAATGCAGATGCTTGGTGGCCCTGTGGCTTTTGTCCATGATATAATTTCTGAGCCTAGCATCCAAAACAGGTTAGCTGTTGTACACACGTATTGTTGTTTTCTCAGTTCTTGTCCCTGAGGAAGTACAACTTGAACAGGAAAAAGAAAGGGGCAGGATTCAGATTAAATGTAATGGGTATGAGACAGTAACAGTGGAAAAACTCCACAAGAATGTGATATTAAGAGTGAGGGATTGGCTTGCATGAGGACCATGCTGGCTGAGGGTAATCCCAGCACTGGTACCTTGCTTGGATTTCAGTTTTCATTCTGCTTTACCCTGTGTGAGCTGAAAGGATAATGAGGAGGGAGAAAACGGTATAGACCAAAATCTTGGCTAAGGAATGAACATCCCCAAACTCTGAATCAGTTCTGAGCCATGAGTCCTGTCTTAATCAAGGCTTTTTGGGGAGATATTGCTGGAAGAGATTTCAAAGAATTGTTTTATCCTACAGCCCATTTCTCTAAGGCAGGATCAGTTGTTCTCATGGATGCTTCCTGCCTCAGCTCTTTATGAGACCCTCCAGTGGTGCAGGCCTCACAGATTCTTGGACAAGATTTTGTGGCACAAAATTAATCACATCAGGAGAAATCAGAAATCACACCAGGCTCTCTCTCCCCTGAGCCAAGCTGAAGTTCTCCCAGTACTGTTGAAACCAATTAATCCTTGTCCTATCATCAGTAGACATGAAGAACTGTTTGTCTTTTTCTCCTCTGCAGCTACTTTGTAAGTGTACACTGCTTCATTTTAATCCTCTTGTGTGAAGACTAAACAAACAACTTCTTCACATCTCATTTCTACAGCTCTGACTGTGCTTTTTGTTCTTATTTAGACATCCAGAACTGGTCCAGTTGGTAAAGATGATTTAGGGAAGAGGAGAAAGCAGATGATATCTTGATATACACTTAAGACCAGAATGCAGTAAGACAAGAAAGCATATTACAGAAGTCAACACCAAAACCCCTCCTTGTCCACCTAATCACCTGTCCAGACATGCTGCATAAATCCATCCAGCTCCTTCTCCTTTTACTGTGGCATATGTGAGGTTTGTCAGCCCTTTTGTGGCAATTACTTGAATTCCCTGAAATCAAAGCACCTGCCAGGGAAGTGGCTTGTTTTACAAAATCAAGGCCTATTGAAACATTTTAAGGAAAACAGTTGTTTCATTCTGTGAAGATACTGATCTTCCTCGAGTCAAGGAGGGAAGATAAAGGGGGAAAGTTTGACATTTGACTTCATCCTGGAATGCAGGTAAAGGCTTGAAATATAAGCTCTGAGATGAACAGATTTGATTAAGATATCATTTTAAACTGCTGTTCTTCCTTTCCTTATTTATTTGTGCCTGTGAAAGAAAGACAAATAGCCTTATCTTTGCCACTGGGCAAAAAAAAAAGCAAGCTGGCAGCTTTCACTGAGAAAGTCTGAGTGACTTTGATGGCTACCATGAAAGTGTGTTGGTCCTTTTGATCTTTTGTTGACTAACTGCAGGTTTGGGGATGTTACAATACATGTTTACATAATGTAGACTAGCTGCAAAAGCCTCACCTCAGGTGAAAAGACACAGCTGTTTTAAGAGCAAGCTAGGTTAAAAAGAAAAAGAAGTTACACAACAAGTTATGGAGTTTCAGTGGTAACACATGGGTGTACAGCCAGCATTAAAACAGACAAAAAGGCTCTACACCCTCAGAAAAGAGTACAAATAGAGTGGGATTTGACGGATCCCTTGTAGTTTCAAGCCAACAAAGTGTTTACTATAGAGCCAAAACCCATTACCTTTGAGGGTTATTTGTTAAAGAAGAAAGCTAATTCAAATATAATCACCTAAGTCCTAGGTTAATCCTTCTTCTCAGGAAAATCTGTTTTTAAAAGTCCTTTATCATTTCCTAAAATTGATGCTGGGACTGAACCCATGAGTGCCCTGGGAAGTAACCAACTAGTCACCAGTATCTATCACCTGGATGCATGCCATTAGAAGTGTTTGGCCACCCTGTGCCACCAATGTGTTCAGCTATGAACAACAACGCAGTAGCGTGGATGGTGGGTAAGATTCAAAGTGATGAGATGTAGCAGATGACCATAAGGTGCTTTTGCTGCTTCAGGGAAGGAACACTCCTGGCCTGTCTGGTGCACATGAACTTGTAGGCACCTAAGAACTGGATTCACTAGAACCAGAAATATAACTGAAGTGAACCTTCTACCAGAAGCAAGTGGTAAGGACAGAGCTAGACCTTAAGCCTTGCTCATAACAGTCTCTGTAACTAATGCTACAAAGGGACAAAACTCTTGATTGAGCTTCTACAAAACTGTTCCTACAATAGAAAACAACTTGGCAGAAACGGTCTGGAATGCTATTTCCAAGGGATTGCTGTTGAGGCCCTTGCATCCACACATGACATGGTTCAGGAAGGTTATTTCCATTTATATAGAGTCTGGTTTCCTGCACAGAAACACCCCAGCAGGCATGTGGGTTGGAGGAATGTCCAGAGGATGCAGTTTAGGACCCTCACATTCCTGTAGGAGAACATCTGGGGTGTGCTGCAGCAGAGGGTTTGGTTTTGTGTCCCACAGAAGGAATCTGGTGCACTAAAACTGCTCTATGAACCAAGAAAACTCTGCAAACTCTGGTAAGGGGAGTGATGTGGAGTTGCTTCAGAACTGCACAACTGCTCCAAACCAAAATGCTCATGTAACACAGCCAGAGTTTACAGAAAGGGAGAGGGGCCAGTCCACTTCTTTTTAAAACACAGAATGTCCCTTGAAACCACAGTGGTGAGGTCTTTGCCAAGGACTATGAGTTCAACTTGCACCCCCTGCCTGAGGTGAGCCGTCTTGATAGCACACTGCTTTGACAATAAGTACCATTGTCCCATGTCTCATGGGCCATGGCTGGAAGCCACAGAAGTCAGTCAGTTCAAGCCATTGTACTTCCCATCAACTTAATTGCATTATAGCTGCTTCTTGGGCTGATGGTGCCAAAGAAGAGCACCTAATGGGCCACTGAGTCTTCTTGATGGTTTTCAATTATTCACATCCTTTTGCTTTTCAAGATGCAAAATTTCTCATTGGCTCCAGAAAACCTTTGGATCTGGGACTCACTCACTGAAATAAGAGAAAATACTCTGATTTTTGTAGTGTTGACGATAAGCCACAGTTTATTTGGGGTTTTATCATAATTGGTAAGATCTTGTTTTTTCAGTGTGTTTGTGCTATATTGAGTAATTTGTGGATACAAATTGTCTGTTGGTCTATTCAGAAAACAACGATTTAATTTCACTGTGTTCTTTAGAGGAAAAGTGAGATTTGAGAGAGGCTGTAGAGCCTGTCCATGATTCATCCTGAAAGCTTGTTATGCAAGTGGTGACCAGCTATGCTGGTAAACAGAAAGGCGTGGAACAGCTTTCCAGCTGTGAAGAAGGTTGTTTGTGAATTTACCCTATGAAGCTGACTGCAGTGCTCTTAGCTCAATGGTGATGGCTGCCCTCCAGCTGAAACATTTGTTAGACTCCATATAGACACTGTCTTATTTGGTTTTCTTGGGAAAACCATCTAGGAGCTGGTCAGAATGAGAACTGCATGGTTCCTTCTAACATAGCTCTGTCTGAATTCATGCACTCTGTTCTTTTTGTTCAACCTCCAAGGAAGCAGCTTGATAGCAAAAGCTCCCTACAAAGTCTGTTATAGAGGTGCCAGGTGAGAGGGTAGAATCTGGGAAGTCTTTTCAATGAGCACTGTTTTTGTTTCCCTGCCAAGCTGAGTTTAAATCTTGCTCAGATGATTTTTTGGCAAGATAGTTGTTAACTTTTTTAAGTAAACACTCGAGGACTAGCTAAAACAATGGGAATACATTTGAAATCACTGTGAGAGGTCTCAGTAGTCCCAGCAGGACCAATTTTGCTGAAGAGCAGGCAAAAAATGAACACTCAACAGAAAATCAGCGAAGAATTAAATTAAGCTAAATGCCTGATACAGATGGTTTACAACTGAAGAATGGGCAGCAATGCTCAGAAACCTTTAAATAATGAGGGGACAGGCAAAAGAGCTTTGTTAAACACAGAAAATTCATGAACTTTACTAGAATTTGTTTAATGTAAACTTCTCAACAGAGCCATAACTGTCTGCAAGACAATTCATAATGCCTTGGCTCTGCTTTCCCATTGCTATGCCTGGCTGAATGTGGAAAATACACCTTACTGTGAGCAAGGATTTCTCTGAATAAGCGTGTTTGTGTGAATTCACTCCCGTCTATAACTACTTTTCATGGTGAAAATATAATTTCTTTTCATGAAACAAAGTCTTCTTGGGATAAAGACAGTTTTCAGATTACATTTCATAACTCAGTCTGCAGTAGACTGGGTTTGACCATGAGGACCCTCATGGGGACCATTTTCGTCTCCGTAGCCTGCAGGCTTTCTCCTGTGGACAGCAACTATTTATTCAGCTTCCAAAATGAGTGAGGAAGGAAGAGATGGGACCAGTGCCCCTGAGCTGAAAATGCCTGAGCTGATGGATTGTGACCAGGGGAACTAATTTCTGCCTGCTGCTCTCTCTGGGTTCCTAGCTGGCTGCTCACCCAAAATGTAATACAGTCTTAGCAATTCCAAAGAATGCATCAGAAAACACCATTTAAATTAAGCTCAGTTGTGGCTTTGAAAGTAAAGCGTATCTTGCAGTAGTTCAGCTGTAGTCTCCTGTTCCCTTGCAAGGCATAGAGTATGCAAGGGCTCTAATACCAGTTTTGATTATAGCAAGTAGATTTGCTCCAGAGCACTCCTACTGATATCAGTAGATTTACTGCGATGAGCATCTGCTTTAACAGCCTGAACCAAACCCTGTCTGAATCAATGAAGAAACTCTCCTGACTTCAGTGAGCTCTGATATAAGACCTTAGAAAGACATCATAGGAGTTCTTGAGCTTTGTAGGTGTTATTTACAATGGTCTGTTGCTAAAGGAATGCTATATCATAGAGTTATTTGTCTGCTGGGGAATTTAAATGGCAGTCTGCTGCCACAGCTACAATACCTTTTCTGTCAGTGATTCATGACAGGTCAAGGGAGCGTATGTGATGGGAATACACTTTATGGTGTTCCATCACTTGTCAGGCCTTATAAACACATTCCTCTTTTAATTTTGGGGTATTCTCACTTTATTTTGACTAATATCTGTATGCTGAACTGGTGAGAGTGTATGTTTATGTACAAAAATACCTCCGGATGCCTTTCTTATCTTAAAATTAAGTAAACTTTTCATTTAAAGGCTGATTCTGCTTACCTCTCTAAGTCCCAGTAGCTCTGGGAATTTTGCTTGAGAACGAAATGCAGCACAGGTCTTTTCCAGGTGCTAGTGGCCAAACTGCTATGGAATAGGAAAAGGGCAATCAGCCTTGCAAAAGTATTAGTTTAACTACAAAAGAAAGCTTGTACAAAGTGGAGAGGGACTTTTTTACAAGGGCATGCAGTGGTAGGGCAAGGTTAATGGTTTTAAACTGACAGGGGAGACTGAGATGAGCTCTTAGGCAGAAGCTGTTCCCTGTGAGGGTGCTG
>JBAFWW010003912.1:0-11935 GCA_036873685.1 Agapornis canus
CACCAGCTACTAAAGAGAAGAAAAACTGACTGCAACTGCTGAACCCAGGACAATTACATTTAATTAAAGTCTGGCTCCAGATCTAAATTAAGAAGAGATCCTTTTGCAATGACTGCCCAAGAAAATACACATGTATATACTATGTTAGTCATGATCTAATATATGTTAATGTAAATTTCATTTCAATTCTCAGAAAGTTCTAAATTTTCAAAAAATATGGTTATGGACGCAATAAAAAAATCTAAACTGTACAGCATCTGCAGGGAAGGGAAGTGGACAGGATTAAGAGTGGAAGTATTTCTATCTTTTACTACCACTTTTATAGATATGATGTACATAAAGTAAAAATTATTTCAAATGCCCTATGATTAGGGGAAGAAATGCTCCTTACAATGTCGAAGTAGTTGTCATTACCTAGTAGCAACTACCTTTTGACAGAACCACTAGTATTAAAACCATTACTTCCTGTTATTATTGTTATCTCAGACGCCAATTACGAGTTTTAAGGAGTTTTGTAAAAGGTGACTTTCAAGGCTACAAAATTATATCACTAATCAATCTTATCAAATGGCAATTATGACAATGAGAATTATGGCCTAAAATCCAGAACAAAACCAATTTTCCAGTGAGAGAATATGAAATACCTTTTTTGGAGGAGAAGTGCTTTCTTACAACTTCTTGAAGAAAAATTATTGGTGGAGAAAAGATTAAGTAAGCCACAGAAAGAAGTGCATGAAATCCATATGTTATTTTCCCAGAGTATGGAAAATCTGATTCATTTCAGAATTTTCCTTATCATGTTCCTAGAACTTTGATTCATACTTTGAGTATTTTAGCTACAGCATGAATGTAAATCATGCATGATAATGGAAATGGATAAGAAAGCCTATTTCTTTCCTTCACTACTCAGCTCCCCATCACTCAAGGTATGGTAATCAGACACACCAGAAGTAAAAAAGTCACATCAGCTTGGCATTCGCCTATGGCTAAACAGGAATTCTTGCTATGACAAAGAGTACCTTGCCAACATGGGTGCCCTGCATCTAGTAATCAAGCTGGTTCACTTACCACTACAGAGGAGTAACTGTTTCATAACAGATACACTCAGCTTCTTCACTGAACTTCACAATGGGGAAAGAGGATGGAGAGGAACAGGTGAGGAGAAAAATGCACAATTGATAACTGACAACCATGTCCCTGCTACTATGGGGAACATGAAAGTCTGAGCAAGGAATGTCTGTGAAACGCCAGAGTAAACTTCTTAAGTCTTGTTCTGTGTTATAAACATGCTGTGGTAAGACTCAAGAAAAGAAATATTCCACACCTCCTACTCATCTCACCTTGCTCTAATGAGTCACACTGAATGTTTGGTCAGTCTGTTACAGAAGAATGTCTACTTTAAACTGATACCTAACCAGAGCCACCACTATCTCATAGTGTCTCAATACATGTTTCATATGGAGGACACAAGCTTGAGGTAATCTGTGGGTTCTGCAGTAACTTCAAATAAGATCTAGATATTAGCAATATTGAATTTTAATTCCAAATTTAATTAAATATTAATAACAAAATACAGATTTATAGTCTTACTAGCATGAAATGTTTTGTATAAAATAGGGAATTATAGTAAGTGGAAATGTCCATAAAGTTCTTAGGTTTCATTAACTAATTACTATGAGCTAGAAATGCCGTTTGAGTTGTTTTTTATTTTTCAAACAGATTTTAAGGAATAACAATAGCACACAGTTTTTGCAGACCTTTACAAACAAATATGGAAGCCACTAGTTAATAGTAATAAATTTCTTAGTGTGACTGTGAAACACTTGCACAATAAAAGTTTGGGAGACAAGCAGAAATTCAAGAAATAATTTTTAGGTTACAAGTAAGCCCTAAAACTTACCATCAATATCTTGCTCAATGATATCTCTTTGCTCCTGGAATATCTTTCTCAAACTGACATAAGCAAAACCAATATCTTCACATTCAAGATCCTCTTCATCATCTGGGGGGTCACTGACCACAGTGAACTGTAGGCTAAGCATAAAAGAAAAAGAAAATTAACTCACAGGAAGAAAAACCAAAACCAAGAACACACTCTATTTTACCAGTTAAGCACAAACCAGAACTCTCTTATGAATTATATCCAATATTTTCCATTACAAGAACAGTCTGACATCCTTTCTTTTAAATCTTTCCTCCTTTACCATAATTTAGCAGAACTAGAAGGATGGAGAGGTTGCAGCCTCAGATCTGGAAGCTTACAGAATTGTTCTATTTTTCTCCCTTCACTCCTGTGGTACAATTTTCCTTCACACAGCAGTGACAGGGAGAAAAACATTCTAAGGATTTAAGACTTGAATGTTTGTTTAGCTCAGCTGCTGAATCAACTGTTCGTTATATCCCTCCCCCCCACCTAAAAATCAAGATTGCATTTATGTACTTTGAGGCTTTTATGGTAAAGCTTATTTATATAAAATATCTAAAACCATAGGCAGGGGTGTTTTTTCATGATCTTTTTTTTTTTGTTGTTGTTGTTGTTGGTTGGTTTATTTTTTTGTTTGTGTATTTTTACTGTGTTGACCATACCTTGTAAATTAGTTCATGTGAAAGGATAAAAACCAATTCATAAGCAATAACGGAAGGTTGAGATTAAATGCAATTACACTTTGTTGCGTTAAACCTTTGAGTACGATAAACTTGTTTAAAAAGTGCAACTACATTAATTCAGTCAGGCCACATTAAGACAAACCTGTATGATTATTTCAGCTGTCATGTGGAGCATGCTTATGAAGTAAAACTTTTTAGGTGTCCTCACTTATGGTACTTTATTTGCATAGTAGTCTTGGAACATATTAATTGGATTCCTGTTGGACTGGACTAAACTCAAGTTAACATGTGCTCCAGGTGTACCTACCCCTAAGCATTCCACATCAATAGTCAATAGAATCAGTTAGCATAATGAATTCTCAGAATCATCCTAAAAATGTATGTAGTGAGAATATCAGACCATTAGCAATAACTGATTTGTGCTAGAGAGTCTCTGGTCTGCATTACTTGATAGTTTAGTAAATTTTAAGCCATGCATTTTCTTGGCTTTACACTAAGTAATGTGGGAGACATCAGATAAATAATTGAGGAAGACAAACGATATCACACACTTTCCTGATATCAGAAATTCTAGCCATATTCAATGAAGCAAGTATTTCCAAACACCAAGTATAAAATATTTAGCAGAAAGTTATCGAGAATTTTCATACCTCATTTAGATACTAAAACAGCATATTGTAGCCAAGAACACATTCCACAAAATTACAGAAACCTAAAGGCAGCTCTCACAAAATACTTTCTAAAGTTATCTCATGTATTCATTATCTAAAGTTGGACATTGCACAGCAATTTCTCCTGCACTTGCTCCATCTTGGATTTTATCTTCATTATTCTGTTTATGTTTTACACATGAAAAACTCCCTGTAAGTACAGTCTGGACACAAAGGCCTTTGAGTATTTACCGTGGTGCCTAAACAAAGACTGTTTGTCCATCCCAAACATATGAAGCCCAACAACTATACAAAATACTCACATTTCCTTTGAGAACTTAAATTACAGTCACTGCATCCAAGTATGGCTTTTCTTTTAAACACTTAATTCCAGTGTTGTGCTGGAGCTGCCTTGAGTTAGTGGCTTGTGTTGGGGCCAAAACTCCATGACTGACAAAATGACAGGAATTAAGAGCTAAGTACTTTTTTTGTATGTCTTGGCAATATTTAAACTGTGAACCCCTGTGAACACTACAGCCTAAAAATGTTACAAGGAGCATAATTTCAAATGAGTAACAATCAGATTGCATAAAATCCAAGTCTACAGGAAAGGACATCTTAGACAAAACATAATCAAATCTTCCTAGAAGACTTTAAACATAACAACTGCAATACTCTTCTATAATAGGTTATTTTTGTGCTTGGCACTTACAACAAATGTTTATCCTAGAAAATAGAGACGGAAGTACTTGTTTGTCAGTAAAACCAGACACATACTGAAAATACATCTGAAAAAAATTTTGGAGGCAAAAAAGAAAATATCATAGGTATTTCCAACAGCAAGTGGCTTGACTGAGTATAATGGGCCTATCTTAAAGATTCTGGCTAAGCTAAGCAGCAGCAAAGAGCCAAAACTCAGTCAAAATAAAAGAAATACTTAGATGGGTAAGATAAATATTAAAGGAAATAAAAAGAAATTAAAACCTGGAAGAATAATGACAAAACTCTTAGGTATTTGCTACAGATCTGTTTTGTTAGGATTCAGTTTCAATTTAAATCAAATCAATTGGTGAAACCACCTTAGCAGTCAAAACAGTGATAGAAGAGGGGGAGAGTGCTGGATTAATGTTTATTATTTAAGGGTACCAACTACTAAATTTTCACTGAAGCATAAACTAAGAGCAGGCCTAATAACATTCAGGACAGTCTCTTGCTGACAAAGTGGAGAGGCATTCATATTGGTGCCCTTTCTGGTTCAGATCATATGCAAATGTTTTACATGAACAGACCAGACTTTAATAAAACAGATCAAAAGATCTGCACTCTCTAACACCTTATAGTTCCAATATACCTAGAAGATCATAATATTGGGTTAAATCTTTGTTGCTAATCAGAAGGGAGTTTTGAACTCTGCAACCCATGGGAATACTCCAATAAGGAGATTGCCAAGAATTCCACCACCATCATTGTGACTTCTGTAATTAAAAAAAAAAAAATACAACTGCTTTAAGTTTAGAAAATATTTAAACATGATATTCAGTATGCTTTAACTTTTTTCTTCATTTGCCAAAAACTACTTGAATTTTGTTTTCAGGATAAAGTGGTTGAATGTCAGTTTACATTGTCTTGGAACTACTGCCCATGAACAGACTCCTCACCCTTCTTCATTCAGCACAGAATGTGCAGCTAGTGTCCCATATTACCCTAGCACTGCCCCACTTATGTAGGAAACTTTGATGGAAGTTGGAAGAGCAAAAATACTAGGATTTCTTACATAAAGAAAGATATATACAGCATTCCTCTCTCATACATTTCTCTAGGATCTTAGACTTTCGCTCTAGCTTATTTCCACAGTTCTTTTCTGTAACTTCAGGTATCAGCACTCGCTTCCTTGCAAGAATCCCATGCCTACTGACTTAATAATAAGATGAAATCTTGACATCCTGTTAAAAGTACTCTGTGGGAAGATACTTGCTAGCAGCTGAAAGAAAGGCCAAAGAACTAAATGAAACTTGTCTGTTAATTAATGGCCAAAAGAAAAGTAAAAAAAAAAAGATTAATATTTTCCT
The DNA here is from genome assembly GCA_036873685.1 of Agapornis canus. NCBI lineage: Eukaryota > Metazoa > Chordata > Aves > Psittaciformes > Psittacidae > Agapornis > Agapornis canus. Next base: position 5,327 of record JBAFWW010003912.1, read on the forward strand.
TCAGCTTAAAATGTGTTTTATAATGAAGGAGAAAATCCTGGATAAATTGTTGTTGTTAATACCTAAAGGTGTGATCACCAGTAGGTAGAGTGCCTGGACAAAAGCTGTGATATAGGCAAATTTGACTTTAATTCTTTATTCTGGAGAATAGTCATTTAAGCAGCAAGAAGAAAACCTTGTGTGTTAACATAATATATTAATGTGATGCTAGCAGTGTACACAGGCTCTATACTCCCCTAACACAGATTTTGCTGCTTTGGAGAACAATGACTTCACATAGTCAGTTTCTTGGAGTAACAATCATTTCCTACCAAGAAATGATGCACCTGTCAGGATCAGCCTGGAAACCTCTTGCATAAACCTGTTCACTCTTGTTATCACAGCAGGGTGACTGTTTGGAGAATGGATTCCTCCACTCCTCACATATGTCTCTTTTGACACATGTCGGAAGAAAACACATTCTACCTCCAGGCCTGCAAGTGTTGGAAGCACAGCTGTGCATGAGGAATCAGGTTAAGTTTCTCCATACAATCCAAATTTTCACACTATTAAAATGCTGAAAGGCAACAGTGGAATACAGACAGGATGGGAAAAAAAAGATAGCTAACACAGTTACAGTGAGTGAAATGGACTGCCGGAAATGCCTTCTGCTCTTAACTGATTTAATGACTTGAACATGTAAGTAAATATAGGGCTCAGATGATGAAATAATAATTTTGTATAATATTTTCTTTTTGCAATGTTTTATAAATACTAGTTAGTAGAGCTTCCTAACATAAATAAGGAATGTAATTTGAATCCCTGTTATAGATAATAAGAAACGAAAAGAAAGGCCACCCACGTCATATAGAACAACTATAAGAAAAGGAAGTGTTCTGAAAAAATTTCCGTATTAATGATAGAGACACTGCTTGAAAACATAAAGATGAAAATGCTTGTAAAAAAAGAAGAGCCATCTTTGTGGTATGCAGTAATAACTAATCTAAATGGGATTTCAAACCATCTTCCTAGTCTACCACCTTTTACTCATATATTTAGTTGTTACATCTTTCCATTTAGCAGCATTTTTTTGTTCTTGGATATTGAGTATTGATGCATTTTCTGCCACTAAAGCCATTTATTCACATGTGGAACTCAAATCAACACTTGCAATGATTCCATATCAAAAAATTACATCAAAAGGAGAGAAAAAGACACTTTGTTTTGAAATCTTATCTTTTAATGAACAGTAAACACCACTCCCTACAAGTTTTAGATTGGTTATTAGGAAAAAATTCTTCATCAAGTACTGGAACAGACTGCCCAGGGAAGTGGTGAAAGCCCCATCCCTGGAGGTATTTAAAAGATGTGTAGATGTGGCACTTAAGAGACATGATCTAGGGGTGGACATGGCAGTGCTGAGTTAACTTTGGACTTGATCTTAAGGGTCATTTACAGCCTAAATGATCCTGGATTACATGAAATAAACATACTTCTCCATGTAAGTGCTACTTCAATCTACATTCATTTATTTGAAAGCATAAACAAAAAGAGTTTAAAGCTATGAAATGCATTATTTTCAGGGCCAAGTTGGCTCCTGCTTCCACTTTAGGATTAGGCTGTAGTTGCCACTTTGGCTTAGCAGTAATTTTATGTATTCTACTAAAAGATCTTTTAACACCTGAGAATATTTATCTTTATCAAGGGACATTCACTGACATGACTCTCCTTCTGGAAGACAAAGATAGCATGCAATGTATATATTTACTTTTGTTGTAATATGGACCTAGTTATTATGAGTATCATATCTAACAACATTTATTGTGACAGGGAGAAAGTTCACCTGAAAAGCTAAGTGTATTACATCACTGAATAGATGTAATACACTATCTACGCTCCTAGAATCTGGCATAGCGCAAATGCCATTAAATTGTCAGGATAAGCCATGTGCAGGCAATTTTAAATAATTTTTATATCCTTGATAATCTGGTTTCCTGAGCTTTAAAGCATTAGTTTGGTTCACTTCCTGTTTCAGCTGAAAAGGCTCTGATATTAGTTTTTAAAGCTTGTGATAGAAAACATGTGTTAAAGATACAACTAGGCCAGGTTTAAAATGCATACAGTTGAAAACATTTGGTAGATGGACAGAAACTTTCTGTATAATTTGTTTCTTGGTGGTCCCCTTCCTAGGATGAAGTGGGGAACTGGACTACTGATGAACTTCCTGCCTTGCTCTTTAGTCAACCCAGAACTGAAAGTTTACTACAGATCAAACTAGACACAGTAATGTTTTTTACACTTTTAAATGTAAAAGACAACATACCTAGTAACACCCAGATACCCATGTATTTATAGGCGTGCAGCCCACATACAAGCTGTTTTCCTTCAGTGGATTATCCCTTCAAAAAAATATATATTTTGTCCTCTGTGTTGTTACATTCTTAGTTGAATATGTCACCCACATCTCAGAACACCTAAGAATGTTTTGGTATGATATTTCCATCCCAACATGTAACCTTTTCATGATGCTCCCTCCTCCATTCTAGTAAAACCTGTTTTATGGCCAAGACATGAAACTCGGCTCTAGAAGGAAAATGGCATGAACAGTGACCATTCTCTTTCTTACTGCAGAGAGAATTTGTTTAAATGATTTACAAGTAAGTCCTACTCTTCAATCACCAAGTATTCTACTTTTTCTGCAAATTAAATCAATTTTTAAATTAATGATTGTTCCACGTTAATACAGATTAACCTTAAAATTGAAATGGCATTTTAGAACAAATTTATTATTATAAGCTTGAAAAGACTAATTGACACTATCACATGTATATATACATAATAGCTGTCTGCTCCATCCATCCATCCATCCATCCATGTATGTTTTTGGAAATTCTAGGGCCCATGAACACTTTCTGAAGTTCTTACATTCCTTTCAGCACTCTGAATTCACAAAACAGCAGCTGCATTACTCTACCATCAGGCAGGTATGTGCTTTTCAAATGCATTATTGATAGAATACCGACAGAATATTCTCTTTTGCAAAAAGAGTTTGTTAACCCCAAACAACCGAATACCAACAAAACCAAGACCCAAAAAACATGGCACTAAATCATTAAAACATGAAGCATTAAGAGAGGTTGTGATACTCCATGCCACATGAATCTACTCAAGGCAAAAGTGTAGATCAGTTGCCACATTAGACTTTTGATACAGCGTCTCACCATTATATATGTACCTGTCAGTATGTAGATCTGGCTTTAGAAGCATAGACTTGAGATACTCTCTTCTTGCCCAATTATTTGCCTTGTCCACATGTATCACTATAAAACAAATTGGAATTCATATAATTAGTTAGCAATTGGTTTTCATCTTTTAGAATAAAAAGCATGGAGAAAAGAATAAAGAAAAATAAGTATTTCTTTCCCGTGTCTTTCCTAAGGAAAAGCAACAGTCAAATTTGAAATATCACGATCTTATGGCATGTCACTGGCAGGTTTATGTGCACACTGTCAAAAAAATACAAGCAGCATCTAAGCATGCCACGTAGCTGTCATTTCCTGTTAATGGCAATAGCAGTCATGATTTTAAAAGCCAGTGGTCTTTATTGCTTTGTATTTGAAGCGACTTACTGCATTTTTTTCCACTAAGGAAGCTAGTGATAATGATAACGTATGGCAGAGTGCTTGTCCTTTTTGACAGCCTCAGTAATTTAATGCTCCTTTCCTGCCACAATATTTTAGTAAAAGAAACATCTAGACCAATGGACTGGAGAAAATCCACAGCTTGGGGAGTGTGAGTGCACCGAAAGCCTTTCATTGTTTCAAATAAAAATACAAACACAAGGACCAGCTTTTATTTTTTGCAGCATTAATATGACCTTCAGTGAAAGATAGCCTTGGTTTGTTAAAAAACAGTAAAAGAACGAGAAACAGGGTTTTAGAAAATTCTTTAAGAAGCATTTGGGCATCTTACATTAAGAAAGTTGCTTGCTTTCTTACAAATGGTATCAGCCTAAAAGTATCAGTAAACTACTGTGAAAATAAAAATACAAAAATATAAAAAAAACCAAGATGTGAGCATTGAAAACTGGTGTCAAAAGAATTACTTTGTTTTTGAAGTTAGGAATGCAGCTGAAAAATTTTTGCTAGGACAGAACTAGAATGAATACATCCCTCTGAGAAACAAACAACTCCTGGGAACATTTTCCATTTGTTTATTAGGGCAGGAGGAGGAGCTAGAAATTTGTCTGACTATAAATTCCCACATCTTTAATATTCACTCTCCTCTAGTTACTCTGTCACTGTACTCAAATATGATCTTTTTCACTCTCCATGTCACATTAAGATTTTTCTTTCCCACTGTGCTGACAGAAACCTTTAATGTATTTCATACTGTCCAAATAAGACTTTTCTTTCCCACTGTGCTGACAGAAATCTTTAATGTATTTTATACTGTCCAAAAACTTCTTGTTTTTATAAAGTAAATTTATAAACTCTACCAAGTAGAAGATAGTATTTGAATATAGGAGAGATAAGAAGGTTCAAATTAATTCCTTGCAGATGGATTTATTAAGGGACATATCTTTAAAAAAAGTCCTTCTAGGAAGTACAGCTTCCAAACTGCAGTTCTCGAGTTTTCTTCAAAGCTCTTCTTCAGCTCTTAGCTTGCCAGGAGAGTCACTATTAGAAACCAGTTACTTTCAGAAAAAAGCCAGCACAGTTGGTATCTGAATCACTCAGTCAAAGGAATCTGCCATTTAACAACTTTTTCTCTACTAAGAGAAAGAAAACCACTGGTGCTCTATCTTGGAATCTTTACTTTCCACCCACAATATTTTTACTTTCTTAGGTTAAAAGAAGCTGTTACTGCCGTCTGTTATTCTTCTGGGCATGTGGATGACTTTCCACATGTGCTACTCTTATGGCCAAGTGCTCCTGGGGCCACCACAGGAAGTGACGGGAAGGCAGCAGGGAGACAGATGGACAGCCAAAGAACTTCAAAGGAGCTGCCACATCAACAGATTCTTCCCTTCCTCATAAGCATCCCAAATGGAATTTCCCTAGTTTACTAATTCTGTATCTAAAACAATTTAAAATGGAAATTATTTACAAATGAAAAGTTGGAATTCATTTCACTCAATGGAAAAATTCAGACTAGCAAGTAAAATATTCAACACAAAAACTCCACTCAAGTCTGGGGAAAACAATTAAACCGGAGTGAAAATATATTTTAGATCTTTATAAATAATATGCCTTCATACCACCCTTTAGTACTGCATGAAATTAGAATTATAACTTTGCTCTGAGGCATGGAACATCACATATTGCTATCCAGTTAATTGCAAAAATAACTCAACATTAACTGGTGATAGTTTGCATCTAAAATTGTAGTTTTAAAATTTATTCTAAAGAGCAAGCCATTTTCATTTGAGTTATACTGAGGAATCCACCTTTTAGAATATGGATCTTCAGAAGTTTAATTAAAAAAAAAAAAAATATACACCCCATCATCTTTCCTTCCTTTGGTCTACTTACAGTTGTGCTTCAAGTTATTCCAATAACCAGATGTTCACACAAGAGTGAAAGTTTTAAGATTAAATGTCATAAAATCTGCACAGAATTCTGCAAATCTTTCTTCTACTTCTGCTGCCTGTTCTCTAGAACCATTATATACAGTATAAGGACATATTTCAGATCTCTTATCAAGCTTACTTTCTAGTAAATTTCTTGCCATCACAGCATTTTCACAGTTAAGTCTTCACCTTTAATAAAATATGAATGCTAACAGCATTTATGAATTCTCCTTCCCTTTTAAATTTAAATAATTGCAGACTTGACAAGAAAAATATTTATTTTACTGAAATTAAGAGTCAAATATCAATAGATAAGTGAGGGAAGACTGGGTTTTGTCTTCTCGGAGCAACATGGCTTTTTATATTTTTCTGAAAGTAAACTGCCATAATGTTCACTTTAAAGCATGTATTGTTACAGGACTGGAAATAATGTCTGGTACACAATTTTAAGCTACATTAAGCAGTTAAATTATTAATTAATTTATTTACTATAATCTGTAACACATTCTCATAAAAACTAAGAACACCTAAACAAACTTCATAAAAAAAAAATCAGAACCCTTCCTTTTCATCAAATTATAGGACAGAGTCATGGTATGAGCACAGATTGGCAAGTTCCAGTTTTCTTTGAATTTATAGGACTGTAGTGTTTGGAAGCATTTCTGGATATTCTAACAACTCTTTCCACCACTAAGCTCCTCTTCTCAGTCAGTGCAGCCATGAGTTGATAAAATGTGGGAAATCAGAGTGTATAAACCTCCCATTCAAATTTCTGTTCCAAGACATTGGAAAAAAGAAAATTATGTTCAAACTATTCCTAGTCAAAAAATCATAGTAAAAGAAAAAAAGAAAACCAAACCAACATTAATGTCAAATTACACACTGTAACCACTAGTGAAAAGGAAAATACATAGGATGTTGTTATGTCACAGAATCAGAATCCTAAAGGTTGGAAGGGACATTGAAATATCACCTAGTCCAACCACCTGCGAGAGCCGGGTAGCCTAGATTACATCACACAGGAACTTGTCCAGGTGGGCCTTGAATATCTCCAATGT
>JBAFWW010003913.1:0-23529 GCA_036873685.1 Agapornis canus
TCACAAGAGCAGAGTAGAAGGGCAGGATCACCTCCCTCGACCTGCTGGTCACACTCCTTTTGATACTTCATTATTGATTTAAAATTGCAATAACAACAACTTTAAAACCTTATTTACACATCTAGAATTGTCAGCTAATTCTGTCCAAAGATTTATACCCTCAGAAAACTCAAACTTCTTTATGTTTCTCCTTCAACATTTAAACTTCTGCCCAAGAAAGTAATCAAATTTAGGCTATTTTATACTAAGGGAAAAATAAAGTTCAAGAACTGACAATTTTTATACAGCACGCTCCATTCCTGTGCCATTTCTGTGTAATTTGGGGGATCTAGTTCATGCAGTACAGTGGGAGGGAAACGACTGATGACCACAATTCTGAGAAGATGGCACAGAAAGACCTAGAAACTTTCATGTAAGATAAACCTAAGCTTTCCATTTTCTGGTCATTCACTGAAAAACAACTGAATTTATTTTCCCTATTTCATAGACAACAGGATGAGGTTGATTAAGCATTTACTTAAAATCGGAGGAGGTCAGTAGAAAGCATTGGATCCATAAACTAATACAAGATCACAAAGTAGATTTACCAGATATTTTGTTCTTTATATTAGCTGTCCATTTGCAGTCTTACTCTGAGAAAATTTGCTCCAGCTTACAGTATTTTTATCAAGACATAGACTTCTATGCATTGACTTTGAAGAGTATGTAGAAAGTAATGTACCACAGAATATTTAATGAATAGCAAGTTTATAAGGTAGTTTACCTTACTTACAGACTTATTTGTCTGTAAGATCATCACACTCAGAACTAAAAGGAAAGTGTTCAAGGACCAACTGCCCAAACATTAAGGTCAAAAGCTGGAGTTAAATTAAACATTTGCAAAAATACTTTCCCTCCAGCTCACTAACTCAAAGGGCTAAAAAATAGCAGGGGTAATTATCACCGATTTAAAAGTTATTGCTAATGTGATAGTTCATAGTTGTGCTCTTTGAGTGTCTCTTTACCTTCTTTCCTACACAAAATTAGGTTATTTCCAGAATTGTTCTAACCTAACTAAATCTCCTATTATCTCTCAGCCAAGCATAATTCACAGCCTGTGCTATAAATATCAACTGTGGCAAGCATTACAAGTAAGATGCAGTGGAAAAACTTTGAATGGAAAAGCTGGAGGATCTTGGCTTTCTACATTCAATTATCTGATATAGTGATGAATTTAAGGAGAAGGAGATAGAAGTAGAGCTAATGATTACTGTGTGATAGGAGGTGGTTGGATATAGTGTTAAACATCAGTTATGTTCAGTAAAGGTTTCCATAGGTGAAAGCTAAAGGCAAAAAAAATGAGGTAATGGGAGAAGAAGCAAGGAATAGAGTTTTGAACCAGCACTTTTGCTTAATCTTAGCTCTGGTTATGGTTTGGTTTGGTTATGGTTTGGATCCTATATATACGTATATTGCTACTATCTAAGAATGTGTACAGGAGATTTTATTATTATGTTCAAGAGAGACACACAACAGAAAAAGTGTACATCCATGGAAACAGAATAAACAGCTTCCACATCACAAAGGTTTCATATGCCAGCTGCCATCTCTTTTTTTCTGTGTATGCAAAACTAAAACCAAGAAGTGTAACCATTCTGCTAGTGGGTACCGGCAGCAGCCAGGACTGCATTTACTTTCACAGTCCCACTTCAAGAATCTCATACTCCCTTTATGGGAAATAAAATATAAAAAATAAAAAAATAGCCTTTTCTTTTCCTAAGTTGCTCTTCTCTGTATAGAAGCACACTTGAGAATATTGGAAAGAACTAGACTGAAAAGAAAGAACAGAAACAAAAGAACCTTATGGGAAGTTCAAGTTTATTTACATAGTTAAGAAACCTCAAAAAAAAGTTCACAAGAACTCTGTTTGATGCCCATCCTATCAGTACCTCCTTGAAGCCTTAGTCTATGTGTCAGAGTGTTCAGAGGTAATTCAAGAGCTGTTCTCCATGCCCATCTTAGCTATCCTTCTCACAGCTGCCTACTCTGTTCTTTTAAATGTGGCTTCAGAATCTTCAGACCTCTAGGTGTTTATATGCTTAAAAAGACATATTGTTCCTTCTACCTACTTTATCAGTCCATCTGCATCTGCTGGCTGCTGGTAATTCTGAAGAATGAGAGAGATGAATTAGGCACGACTGACTGTTTCCCACCTCACTTCTATAGGGGAAAAAAAAACCAGAAAGAAGGATGGAATGAAGACATACCCTCTCTTTAGTTCAGCCTTTTCACTACTGCCACACAATCAATAAAATTATATTACAAAGAAGAGCATCCTTCAGGCATTCAAAGGGCTTTTTCTGAGAGTACTAGTGAGGAGCCACCATTCCATATGGTCTCTGCAATGATGCAGACATGGATTCTCATGAATTTTAAAGTTTTGGTCTGATTGTTTGTTTGTTTGTTGTCCAAGAATTCTTTCTTAAAATGGTTGGTGGAGAGGAAGAAGAGGACATCAAGCTGTCAAAATGACAGTGTGGACAAGGAGAGGACTTAGCTTATCAGTGCAGCTAGCTCTGTAGTCAAAAGAAGACTGAGATAAAGGATCTTTCTCCCTGTTGGCCTGAGGCCCTGTAAGTATGCTAGGAATGCTGCTCTCCTTCCAGAAGATCTGATTCAGTTTCACTTGTGGTGGTTTAGTTCCACTGCCATCACTCTTGCAGTGACAGTTGCTATAGTGAGTGAGAAAGTGCCTCGCCTGGTTTTGAGTACCAACACAAAAGGCTGCTTGTTTCCTCTGCAATTTGGCAGGAAACCCTTTGGCGTGGGATGATGTGTAGCTGTGCACTTACTGAAGACCTCGCTGGAGCTTGTTCCTGAAGAGAGCAAGCAAGTACAAGCAGTGCTGACTCCTCATTTTCCTTAGAGGAAGCCTACCACAATATCTACATTTGACCCATGTGTTTTACCAGCTGTTCCCCCAGCACTTTATAGACTTCACACCTGTTTTGCACAAAAGAGAAAACATTCGTTCATTTGAATGAAGCATGAAATGACTCAGCTGGCCATCAAAGGTCTCCTTGCATGAAACCTAACTCATATTTGTGAAGTCAGCAGTACAGAACAGCCCTTGGATACAGTTTCTTGCTCTTTTTTGGGGGGATCCCAGCTCCCAGAATGGACTTTAGGACTCTTTAGTTTACACCATTAATCTCCCTGTACAGCAAACCTAAAAAAGAAGGCAATATAAAAAGACACAGATTTAAAAATGGGCCACACATAGTCTTCATGCTTCCATTTAGCACAAGCTAAGGATACAGGCTTTCCCTCTGCTGTGAGGTTAGATGTATCCAACCACTTGGGAACTGAAAAGTTACTCCAAAAGATACAGTAATAATTTTTATTTCCTACAAGTGAGTATTGCTTTTGTTTTCAGAATACAGTACCTTAGCCCTGCACAACATAGTGGTCCATTCCAACCTATCAAGAAACCTCACTTTCTATCCCTCCTTTAGAAGAGTTCAGATGTGTGTTCTCCCACTACTAGAGTAACATAATGGGAGGAAATTGGGGGATTTCCTTAAAAGAAAAGATGAGTCATTTACCCATAATGCTGTGGTCTACGGTGAGATACAAATACAAACAGTCTGAGATAGGCACTGAACCTGGAGTGCAAAAGCTGGTACTTCTTTTCTCACTGGAAATGAAAGGGTTGGCCACCATTCCATCTTCTGTATCTGCACCTTAGTGCTGTGAGCATGTCTCCACACTAAAGCATTTCAGAGAACTTGAGTATTTTATTCCTAGCCTCTGACTAGAAAGAGGTGCCACCCCTGAGTCAGGTACTCAAACCTTATGTGCTAAAGCATTTTTAAGTACATATAAAGTACAATTCTAAACAAGTCAGACTTTTTGTTTTTGTTGCAAATTGAAGTGCTGCTATAATTTATCTATGTCAGGATTTGGGCAACAAGTAGACAAGGAGGTTACTCTCCAAGAGAAGATGTTGGTTGAAAAGAGCTTGAAAGCCACTTAAACCCCTTTTTTTGTTTTGCAAATCAAGTCAAGCCTTACTCTTCTGAACACCTAACACAGGTGCTTTTGAAAATATTCTGCTTTTCTGGTTTTGTGTGGATTGCTTCAAAGAATAAAAAAAGGTAGAAAAAGCAGAAGAAAGGTACACCTTCATTTTACAAATACCTGACCCAAAATGGAACAAAAGAATGGCCTCATGCTTAAGTTATTGAACTATTATTCAGCAGTGACCTGGAGCAAGTAATTTAATCTGTCTATACCCTGTTTCTATAGTAAAGGTCTCTTTTTCTTTCCCAGCAATTTAAGCAGTAAGCTCTTCATGAAAGCTTGTTTTCCTTTTTGCTTTTGCATTTATATTACATCAGAGAGCTGCTTTCTCCAAGAGCTTCCAAGTACCGCTTCATCTTAAAAATATATAAACAGAATATAAACATAAACATAAAGAAAACTTTACAGATTTTATTACCAATTCTGGGGACAACAGTTTAGGTTTTGAATAAACAGGTTTTCCTCTGAATATGTATTTGGAGATGTTGCATTAGATACATAGATTGAATATTGCAGAATACAGTTTAGTTTGCACACATCTCAGTTTCCTCCAATCTTAAATGAACAATGCATAATCTGGAAGGATGATCTAATGTCATTTTCATTTGGTGACAGTTTATCATGGGCTATATTCCCTGAAAGCATCATTATTTGAGATGTTATTATTATTCCTTTAGAAATCAAATCATCTCCAAGAAGGAGCTACACATATAAAATGGAATCAAAGCCCCCTTATCTTCAGCAGTACTTACATTATAAATTATCTCAAGGACCCAAAGGAATTTGGCAGCAAAAGACAAAGGAAGTGCATGAACCTCCCTTAGGACAAATCTGATAGCTCATACTTGCATGTCAAATAGGCACTACCCTTACCATATAACAATCAAACCCCAGATCCTCAGCTGGTGTGAGTTATCCTCTCTCTGCTAGTGAAGCTCTGTCAGTCTACACCAGCTGAGGATCTGGCTTACTTGTAATTTATAGCAAACTGCCATGCCTCAGAATATGCAGCACAGTGTCTTTATCCTGGGATCCTTAGAACAGTCACAATAGCTTTCCTTGAAATGCAGCAATTAGTAATTTTTGCTAGGAAACATATTTTGGTTTTTAGCTTCTCTCAATAACATGTGAAAGGGCATTTCAGAAGTTCAATTGTTTACCATAAAGATTAAATATAAAATAAATGGGCAGGAAGGTCATAAACCACTTTCTTAAGGAAAGGTTATTTCTGACTGTACTGAAACAAATCCCACTGTGTATCAAGTCTGCTGAGAGTGTGTCATCTAAGAGAAACTGCATTGACTATTTTATTAATAAAACCAAAACTCAAAGAAAAAATTTATGTCACATGCATATAACATTAAAATTGGCAACACTCCTATTTTTAAATTGTTTCATGGTGAGTCAACTGGAAATTATGTACAAAGTATGGTATTTCTGACAGCAAAGGAAGTATGAACTGGGCAGACTGGCATACATCTTTTTATATCTGCTGTTATCAGTCAGAACAGAACATGCTGCAGAATACTCAGGACATATAAGTCTCATTTGCTATGCAGGAATGGGGTAAAATAGGGAAATGCTTCTGAAAGTTGGCATCAAGAGGAATTGAACTTTAATCTGAGCAGCTATATTCATTCATTTTTACTACAAAGATTTAAGCATTCAGCATAATGGTTTGGGGGGTATTATGATGCCTATGACCTAAGTGCCCAAGCCCTGAACTCTCAGGGTTACCATAGTCACACTGGGTCTGTACAGGTAAGCTAAAGACAGCAAAGCTCCACATAGAGACTCACAACAGACTTTGTGTTGCATGCTAGAACAAATCGACCAGCCAACAGAAATTGTCAAAGGGAAGGGTATGTCTGAATTCTGCCAAGCAAGGGTATTCACCTCAGATATGTCTAAACTTATGATGTTGAACATAAAAGTACTCCTAGAATGTCTTTGTACCAGGATGTGAACTTCAGTAGTCTAATGGTTCATGTCTTTGCTACAGAAGTGGGTCATTTGACATCCATGTCAACTTGAGTGGGTTTGAAGTTGTTAGGTGAGTACTGCCACCAGCTGGCTATCCAGTTCCCTGGACAAAAGTGTTCTCGGCCTCAGACTCCAGTCGAAGATATGGCCACTCTGTATACCCTAAAAATAAGGATTTTTTTAATTCAGTAAGCAGGAAAATATGATGTTCATCTGCCCCGAAATTAAGCTATTTCTTCACCTCTGATTATACTACTCGTTATAGAACTACAGGAAAGTAGACTACTAGGAACAAATGTGGAAGAATGAAAACTGACATTGTGAAAAGAAAACCAAAATTCAGAGCTGTGAAATGCCGAACTTGGGAAACCCAGGCAACTGGAGCTCCATTTCAGAGTTCTGCAGGAAGTCTGGTATGGAATTGCAAGTCCATTAAGAAGATTTCACAAAATGCCATTGTACAAAGCACCAGAAGGCAGTGATGTGTGGAGTGTAGAATATACAGTTCTAGTTCCTGAGGTTCAAAACAGATGAATGCAAAAGAAAAAAGACACAAAGAAGAGCTACCAAAATGTAAAATTAGAAGACCTTGCTCTGACTGATCTGGGAAAATGGTATAAGATTGTAGTTTTTCTAAACATGTCAATAAAGTGAGTACCAGAAGAAAAAAGGGATTTTAAACTGACAGTGCCGGCACGGGAACAGATGGATATAAACTGGCTAGAAAAATATTGCGCTGAAAACTTCAGTACTGCATCAAAAAAGTGAGGGTCTGGAACAGCAATCCAGTTGCAGTTGTAGAGGCAACTCCCTCAAATCAAAATAACAACAACAAAATAAGTTTTCAAAAGGACTTTGATCACTTCATAACACCATGGTTGCCTCAAGTAACAGGGCATGGGTTTCCATGATCCAAGAAGTCCCTTTCAGCCTTGTGTTACTGTGAATTTAGAAGTTGTTACTCAAATAACATAAATAGCTTAAGGTAATTTGAGTAGTTAAGCAAATAGGCAGGTACAGCTCCCTGTATCTAAGATCGTTCATTAACAGCACAATAGTTATCCCTTATCTTTATTTAAAAGGAAATGGTTTTCCATTTCCCACTTTAATCTTCCCTCACTGTCTGTATTAATTACTAATGTCTGTGTTTTAATTATTTTTTTACTACTTAAATCTGTTCGATGTCAGCTTGGTTTGCCCAAGAGACCCTGAGAGATGGATGCATTAGTTGCTACTATTTTAGCTAGATGCACACAGCTGAATTTGTAACAAAAGAAATTAAGTTAAAAAAAAGAAATTAATTAAAAAAAAAATCAACAGCCACCAAGTTACATCTGAATCTCTGTCTACCATACAGAAATGGCATATCTCCTTTTGTCAGCAAGTTGTATTACTTTCAAGCCTGCTAACATCAGTAGACACAAGCTACTTTTGAGCTTAGAGAAAGCTCTACTTTTCTTCTGTACCCCCTTAGTGCCTAAAGGGTTCAGGAACAGCTTTGTGACAGTAGAAGAGCAGCAGTAAAGAATGACTCAAATCCAGCAGTGGATATATACTGAGTGGCTGCTACTTGTGCTTACCAACACCTTCTGTCTGAAAGTCATTGGTACTAGCAGAAATAATGTGGGAAGCACATAGAAAGTGTGTAATTAGATTACAGTTCTTCCTTGTAGCTAGTTTCTTGTAACCCCTGACCGTGTTTTATTTTCAGCATCAAGCTCATTGGAATCACATTACTGTGTAACATAGATGCAGCTCAATTTAGTCATAAGCAGCTGGATCTTAAAACCTCAAATGGGCCCATATGCTCATAGTCCTTGACAATTAAATCTTTGCTATTTTTTATAAAACCCCCTAAGGGGCCCTATGCTTATATTCCTTAAAAATTAAATCTTTTCTTTTTTTTTTTTTTTTTTTTTTGTACTTGAAACTTTTTCTCAGACTCTTCCCTAAGATTTTTCTTGAGCTTCAGAAAGCTGAACGTAATAGGAACATGCAAGAAGACTACTACGCAGTTAATTTTACTTAAAACTGCAATAAACTCCCCTGCATCTGAAGAAACATATGATAATGGGTAGTCATCTCCTCTCAGTTGTGTATTACATTCCAGTTACAGCAAGAAATTACAGTCATAATGGAAAGGAATAGGGGTTGTCAGGACTGTGAAGAGAAGGAAAATGACTGATTCATGAGTTTTGTGAGCCTATGTTGTGGTTTAAAACCAGTACAGCCTCTGAGGCTTTTCTTCTTATTTCATACATTTAGCACCCTTTTGTAATTTTACACATTCATAAACTAACACTAAGTGTCTGAAGAAAATATTTTAACTTCTTTGTATTTTAAAAATTATTTTTATTTGTCTGTTTTCTTCTCAGAACCAATAATTCTTCATATCATTTATAATGCTATTTTCCAGCAGGAAAATAAAGGAACCACAGAAGTCCCATTAGATTATTTTTGTCTTATTAGAGAAATTGATACAAATAATTCAATGAGAAAAAATAGCTAATGTTTCATACAGTATTTTGAATAGATGATCTTTAAGTGATTTTTGAACTCAATCTCTCTCTTTTAAAGTTAAAAATCAACATATGTTTATTGGAAGGCCTGAGACAGAGTAGAACACCATATTCAGAGGCTCTGATTATCCTCAAGCCAGTTTCCACAACTACTTCACAATTTTCACTCATGTTAAACAACTTGGAAGGGCTGTCTTCATTTTATTTATGGCATTATTATTGTATTGTCTGCATTTAGTAGGAGTTTGTTAGTGATTAGAAAAACAATGGTAGCTATTCTGCATTTCATTGTAATAACAGATTGCTACTTACAACTTTCTGGCAGAAATTATCGAAATTTCTCAGGTCACAGGAGGTAACTCTGTCCTTTAATCCTTTATATAAAGGGTCAAATTCCATTCTGGAAACTCAGGATTTTTGTCTCTGCTATTCCTATTGGAAGGTGTTGGATCACTCTGCTTTGATGGTTTTAAAGTATTTATTGCCCTTGGCCAGTTCATATTTTTTCTTCTGACAACACTGCCCTTTAATTTAAATAGTTTTGTTTCCCCCCTTTCCCCATTTTTTCATTTATCATTTAGTTGAATCAACAGTTATATTACCTTTTCTTTTCCTTAATTTCATTTAACAGAATAAACCATTTTTTTCCAAAAGCTATCTGTCCTTCAAAGAATCATTTCCTTAGTTTTTTTTTTTATAAAACCTTCTCATCTATCAGTGAGAGGTAGCATCTGACCATTAACTACAGAACAAAGCCAAAATCTTCCCTCAGAGAAAGATTTCCAGTCATACACTTGCAGTACTTTCCAAGCATCAGGTTAATAGCCATGTAAAGGAGGTGAAAAAAAGTGTTTTCTATTGATATACTATTAAAACCAGAATACAGATTTCAGAATTGCCTAACTGTGAATAATGGATTTATGAATACTAAGAACTACCTTTTAATAACCTAATGACTGTGAAGCAAACCATATATAATGTTTCTGCTGTTGAAACCATTTGTATGATGTTACCTCTGAATTCCTAGAACCGACCATGTTTTTTTGGCTCTGATTCCCTTCAGGGTCAAAGTGTACGTAGTTTAAATTGAGACTTTTATTTTTGGTTACTGCTTCACCACTTCTAAAAAATGACTTCAACTACCTAAGGTATGACTTAACAAAGTCTTCAGGCTGAGAAGAAAATTATAAGAAGATGACTGTATTTTATTCTTATGCCTTGTCCACCTAACTTCCCAGCAGTTCCTCATGTTCTACATTCTGAATTCATTCTACCACTAAACCAGTCATTTTATGTTAAAAAATCCATAACTTATAAATAAAGTACTTTCTAAGCTCATTCTGAAGTCAATGCTCTCTAGCATCTTCATCAAAAATCTAGATAGTAGACTGTATACAAGATTGCATATGCCATCAAAATGAGTGGGAACAGCTGATATGATAGAGGGCAGGGTCATCTTAAGTTCTAATGGATCTTGGTTAATTACTGGTACAGGTTACCAAAATAGACTGTGGAATCACCTTCTTTAGGGTTTTTTACATGACTAATTACATCCCTGAGCAACTTTGAGAAGGAGATTAGAGTATGTAACCTTATGAGTGCCCTTCCAAATGAAACTATGCTATGATCATATTCTTAACTGGGTGGAGTAAGATCAGAGGTCTAAACAGGTTCCAATTTATTTTTACTTTTGTAAAATTGTTTTGTAAAATGGTTTGTGAATTTCTGAAAGATTTTGTTTTGTTTCTCATAGATCTGCCAAATGTACATCAACTTGATTTTGACTGGAAACTATTGGGATTTAACAAACACTAGTTGAAAAACCTGAAATAGATAACTAGAAAAAGCATAGTTTTTTGCTGAACAAGATGGTTGAATTGAAATTTAGGAAATCTTTTCAAGCCCTATGAGTTCAGAATGAAGCTTTCTTTCACAGATTCATAGAATTATAGAATCATAGAATATCCCAAGTTTTAAGGGACACATAAGGACCATCAATCCAACTCTCTGCTCCTCACAGGACTATCTAAAACTAAATCAAATGACTAAGAGCATTGTCCAGAAGATCCTTGAATGTGACAGCCTTCCCTACTCTGACCACTTCCCTGGGGAGCCTCTTCCAGTGACCAAGCAACTTCTCAGTGATGAACCTTGTTTTGATGTCCAATCTGATCTTCCTCTGATGCAGTTTGATTCCATTTCCTTGTGTCCTGTCGCTGGTCACAAGAGAAAGGAGATCAAATGCTTGAAAGTCTTACTGAATATGAGGACTCCTAGCCCTCTCCCTTACCACACCTTTGCAGGCAAAGACTATCTTTCATGCTACTTCAACTCATCTCTGAAATTCAAAGGTGTTGATAAAACAAATGAATTGCATAGCCTAATTTTTTATGATCCAGGAAGTTTTGTGCAAATATAAGTACCTGATAAGTGCTTAGGCTTTGAGGTGATTCTATGAATTGAACTGCATCTTTGTATAATTCATGGTTTGTTATCACTACTCTGTTCACACCCCGCTGTGTGGAAGTTTACAAGTTTGCACCCTGTGGTGCAAAATGCAAACGAGCTTCGTTTTGCGAACAAACTCAATGTGAAGCAGTATGTTATGACTTTCCTAGAAAGTAAGATATTCTGAAGGCAGTTTTGATACTGAAAATGCAGGGAGGCAATCATAAATTATAAAACTTTCAAAAACCTCCCATTTTATTTGAAATTCCTTTTATTTTTAGTGTTTAAAGCCTGCATATGTCAGTACATAAAAGCTGTGAAACCTCTGAGAATTTAAGCAGTGTAATATATTTAACAACAGTGTTTCAGTGTAGGGGAAAACATGTACTTTTTACTACAGTACAAAGCAGGAGCATGAATGAAATAAAAATAGTTCAGAAATATAAAACTATAAGAATAAAAGCAAAAACTACTGCTTTTGAGGTAAAAAAGAATTCATATTTAAGTAACCTTTACTTTTAAAAGTCTGATGTCTAAGTTAAAGGATTCTTTTTTTCCAGGTCTTCTAGAATTTATTTGTGATCAGAACTTTGTAATTCATTAGTACTATCATATCACTATCCTAACTAATGAGAAATCTTGATTTTCCTATAGCAATGATTGTAAATAAATAGCCGGAATATTGTGAACTAAATTGGATTATTTAGACAAAAAAAAAATAATTAAGACTTCTTATTTAAAGAAACTGGGAATCAGTAATATTCATGCTTTTTACAGTTCATGCTGACACTATACTAATTTAATGCATTCTAGAGTAACTTCTTGGAACAACCCAGGCTTTTAGCACTTACTGGAAAATAAGTCATCTCATGTATTGTTGCCTTGAAACCTGAAGCACTTTTTTCAAAATACAAACACAGGAAGAACAAAACCATGAGATATCACCAACTCATACAGCACATAGAAATAAGCCTAGAAAACACCACTGAAATTCTGTGTTAGAAAACCAACCAAATTTTAACCTGTAGCTTCTCTAAGGCCAACTTACATGAACTGCTGTACTGAAATATCAGATATGGTGAAGCGTATTAGAAATATATATACCTTGAGACATAAGCCAGTGGTTTAAGATATTTAACTTGTTTAAAATTTGAAGAGGCATTGCTAAGCTCAAAGACACCAGTTAGTGCAATAGCAGATATATTATTTCTTTTTAAAATCTTCATTGCAGTGTTAGTCATTCCCGAAATCCCTCTGTTTCCTCTCCCAAATGCCCATTCTTCCCAGCATAGAGATGGAAAAGGAAAAGCCATTGCTGGCCAGGTAGTAAGTACACGAGGAAGCTCTAGGCCAACTCCAGAACTGAAACAAGCTACAGCAAATAACTGCAGGTGAATTCCTCCTGCTTATTCACCCCATTCTCTTGAAGCCATTTTGGTAAGCTGAAATAGTAAGGAATGATTTGAAGATGCTGCTAGGAAAATGTCTGGATTGAATTTATAAAATTCTTGAATGAATTTTACATATATTTACACAGAGCTAATTCAGAATTGTGATGTCTACTCTATGCTTTGTTGCATGATAGGATGTTTTAACTTAGAAAAACAGATCTAGTTCAGTTTCTGCTAGTATATACTTTCTAAGAGAGATCTTTATGCAGTTAGTGTCTGGATCAAATCTGTGGTTTCCTTGGAGAATTCCTGTGTGACCTTGAGATAGTATTTTGTTTTATCAAATAATACAATGCTCTGTCTGAGCACATGCTAGTAAAACTTCCCTACCTCATAGGGCAGGCTGTGGGAATCAACAGCATTGAATACCTGAGGTGCTCAATAGTCTGGTAATTATAACCATATAAGTAGTTACATAGTCAATCCACCTATGGTTAGACTGTTGTAAAAGTGTATGCTCTATGTATCTGTGTCTGATATGACATTTTCCTAGTACCAAATTATCTGGAGACATTACAAGCAGAATTGTGGAAGGATCAAAAACAACTGAAGTGGTTTACCCAGTCCCTTGTTGCAAGATAACTTGGCATGCAGCTGACACAAAACATCTCAAAGCCCTTGATTTGCTTTAGTGCCCTTTAAAGTACTTCTTCTGAAGAATGAATATGTGTGTGCACACAGGAGTTACTACCAGCTAAAAACTCTGTCTGCTGATATCACACATTAAAACACTGCATGCGTCTATTCTAAAATCAGATGCAACACTGAAAAAATATTTGACAGAAGTATGGCTGTCTTTTGATCTTTATGAATTCCTAACATACTTCTACTGATCATGACCTTCTTGCTGCTTTCAGAGGTGTATAGAAATGAGAACCATCCCTTGTGTGCTGTCAATTTTTATCTTACCAGTGAATAGTGATAATTTTTTCTTTTTGTACATTTACAAGGGGTTACTCATAAGCCTGGGATTTGTAACTACATCAACTAGAAGAAAATATAATAATATAATAGTGATTATTAATGTAACATGTAATGGCTGCTTCTGTAAAAGAATTAAGAAGCTTGCTGTCCTGTACATTAATCTTGATTTGGAGATTAGATCACTTTCCACAGAATTCAAAGCAATTTTGTTCCCACTTGCAAGTAAAATTCTTAAAGCACATCCTACTTTTAAGAATAGGACCTTTTAACTGTGATAGACAGTTCCTCAGTGGCTGATCTAACCTAGTTCAAACAGTAGATATGGGAAAACTGGAGCTGTTCCAGTATTCTGATGACGATATTGAGCCTAATAAGCAGATGGGATCGATATTTGTAGATGCTCTTCATTGCTTCTCTGTCAAAGCATTTCATTTGTTCACTTACTCTTTAGCTTGCTTCTCCTGAACAGAAACTCAACCCCAAATAAAAATCATCTGAGAATTTCTGACTGAGGCAGGGGCTCATGTTTGAAAAACCAACCAATATGCCTGATGGACTCATATTCTGTCTGTTTATGCCCCTTTACATGAAGAACTGCAGTGCTGGGACATCTCTTCCATACAGATTGTAAGTCCATCAATATTTGATTAAAATAATCTGCTGACTTTCTTAGTAAAGATATTTTGTGAGCTCTTTCAGATAATTGACAAAGGTGCTACATAGTGTAAGAGCAAATCTGACCCCCACATGACCCATTAAAATATAGCTGCTTTATTACACCTCCCTGTGTCTTAACTAACCATATTCTAACCCACATATTTGATGACAAGTTGCTGATTTTCTTAATCACTATAACTTCTTAACTGAAATGTTGAATAGCTCTAAATAGCTCTCTATGTCATCAAAGTCCATTATAGCAGCAGCCTTCCTGCTAATTTTCAAACTTGGGTCTGATTTTTAAATGTTCAGGTAGGATTGCTTTTTTTCTATTTCTACATTAAACAAATAATCATCATCTGCTCTTCTGCCTCAGGGCTGATGTCAGCCTAGTGGACTCCTTGTTACTCATGCAAGTTAGCTGAAAAGTTAGCAAAATGTGTATTTGCTTTTAGTCTCCAGAACTTCTTCAGTTATCATAAAGTTAACAAAAACTGTCACCAAGAATACTAAGGTTTCCTTTCGCAGTGCTTCAGCTTGCTGTAGACAAATTATCAGTACTTGCTGACTCAAAACATTCTGACAAGAGTAGTGATTGTTTATCATCTTCTGAAGTTTCCAATTGGAAAATGCGTGAAAAGAAAATATAGCTGCCTTTTCACTTCCTTGTCTTTTTAATCCTTCTGCCCACAGACACAAAAGAGAAATTGTCTTCACTAAAATAAATATTCAAACTTTCATAAGTCTAATTTACTTAAGAGTGATGATCAAGAATTCTACTCCTGCATCTCTTAACAGTTCTATAATTCTAGAATATTAATAACCAAAGAATTACTGTTATTAGTAATATCTTCTTTTTTACATTTTGTCCTGTTTGCTCATATGTGCATACACATGTGAAAGAACTTTCGCATATATGTGTGTGGAGCTGCTTTCACTCCCTGTCAAAGTCAGTTTGGGGTTTCAATCACTGTGGCCTTTCACAGATGTGAGAGTGCAGATTTCTGAATAACTACTAAAGTGTTCTTAAACTATTTATGATTATTATTCATATGCTTTTAATTAAATTCTGCCTGCTTCCTGCCTGATCCAGCTCATATTTGTTTTCAGCTTTCTGAAACTCGGCCTTTGAAAGTATCAAGTGTATATATTATTGGTTTGGACTTTCTTCCTCTTAATCATTACAAATATCATTAAAACAAACTCACCTCTTTCCGAGACTAACAACATTCTCTATAAAAAATAACTATTATCAAGTAAATTTTTTCATACCCTTGAGATTTTTGCATTTGATTTCTTGTCCCTGATTGGTTTATGTGAGTGTGTTTGAGAAGAATTAACATCTTGTAATGCAACTTGGGTAAAAGTCAGTGCGAAGTAGAACCATGTAAGGAGCAACAGGAGCCAAGTTATTTCTGAAGTGAAAACTCAAGACCAGCCTTTTTTCTATAAGACTTGACTTTGACTCATTTAGGTTTAGTGTTATTGGCTCAGAGCCGTGCTGATTACCTGCATGGGGTAGTAACAACTTTGGGTCATTTTCCTGCTTGCCACACTCATGGGCCACCAACATGCAGTTCTGCCACCTACTTATTTTAAAGTTGTGATGTTTTAAAAGTTATGAGTCCATCTTCACATTTCCTTTAATAGTGTACTAGAAATATAGTCTTCAGCACCAAAGACATTATACCTAGATTTTTGAAAGGAATAATCAAGTTAGACATTAAAGAGGTTTTGGTTTTGGTTTTAAACCAAATCCATGAAAGCTGGAAACCTGGATGAGGAAGACAAACTTCTGTTATATCATAATTATAAATTTATTTTGGTACCTTCTGCTTTAGGCCAAATACAACAGAGCTCTCACAATTTTATCTTCTAGTGATAACTGACGATGGTGTGTTAGAGCCATTTTGCAGGAATCTGACATATATGGAGAGTAATGGAATGGAAAAAATAGAGTTAGTTTTGCCTCTGAAATATCTGCATTTTAGTGCAGATATTATTTATGGAACTCTGAAAGGCAGAAATCAGTGATACTGTAGACCTAAATAATCCAGAGACACCAGTGCTTGTCAGAAAACTTTCATAGAAAACCCATGCTTCCTTCTTACACCTGTCCCTTCAGCAGATCAGGTACAGATCTGGGAGTTCATACTAACAGTACAGTATGATCTTCTCTTTGCCCAGAAGACCTCGGGCCTCAGAGGCATGAAGTCTGTAGCATCTTCTGGTACAGATGTCATCAGCTCACCTTCTTGTCCACCTGGTTGTGGTCCCAATTGCTTATTACTGACAGACCTCTAACATCTTCCACTGAAATCTATCCTTCACAGTGCAAACATGACAAAACGAAGCTCACAATTGTAAAGGAAGCTGCAGTGGGGGAAGCAGGTTGTTTGAACCAACATGGACTGCTTTTGCCATGTTTCTGTGTCTCTTTGGTGTCTTTGTGGTGTCTCAGGTGCAATGCAGAGGTGGAACAGTGGCTTAGAGCATCATAAACCTCCATGTGTCACACAGTATATGCCTAAAGTGGGTCTACCCTGCTCAGCAGTGCTTGCAAGCAAAAAAGAATTAGGTGTATGGTTAAACCTGTATCCTCATGCTTCATGCTTCTGCCTATCTGACTTGTGTGTCCTTGAATCCATCACCTGGGTTACCAGTGTGGGAAAAGCAGGTAAGGTGAGGAGCCTGGCTCTGTCAGACATCACAGCTCTCACAGAGTGCCACAAAAGATGAAAGCAGCAAAGGTGAACTTGGAAATTATAATCTTGATCTCTGCCACATAAAAAAAAAAAAAAGCCCAGGAAAAAAAAAAAAAGAACCACATTATGATATCTTTTAAAATAAAAGGTTTTGCTTCAACTTTCTTGAGACAAAAAGTGTTAAATTTTGCAGAAAAGTGTAATCTTTCTAGAGAAAAATCCTCATTCAGCTGTAAAGAAGATCTCTCCTAGTTCCTTCCATCTCTTTTACAGCTTTCTGCACTTTGAGACTTAACATTTTCAGAGGAAAAAAAATAAACCCACACAAAACCTGTGGCTTACTGAGTCACTTACTGGCAAAAGGCCTTTTTTAAAAATCTTCCTGAAGTGGCTGGCTTGGTGTTCCCTGTCTCTGAGGATTTCTAATGGATTGTTCTGCCTGAAATTAGGCCAAGTAGTTTCCTCAAAAGAATTGAAGCTTTTAAAATAGTTACTAATATTTTTTTTCACTTCAAATTTATCAGCTGTTTTCATCCATGGATTCCTAGTTCTCTTCCCTTCCCCCATCCAAAAAATGGATTTCTTCTTGTGCAGTACTATGACATCTTTGTTCTGAAAACAATTGAAAACTTCCCAGCTCTGTTTCTACACTCATAGATCTGGTATTCAGCTATGAAATAGATGATTGCTGCCTCAGTAACCCAGTATCAATTTAATAAACCAACATTTTCAACAAGTTTATTATTACCTGGAGGATGGTCAAGCAGTGGAGGAGGCTGCCCAGACAGGCTGTGCAGGCTCCATCCTTGGAGGTTTTCAAGCCCTGCATATCCTCCTCTTACCCTATTGCTGCCCTCTCTGTGAGCAGAAGGTTGGACCAGACACCTCTGGAGGTGCATTCCAGCCTTCATGATCCCACAATCCTTTTCTGACCGTGTTTTCAGCAATTGGTTTGTTTTCTTTTAAGTGCAATGTTAGAATTCATTTTTAGTCAAATGTCTTTGTCCAAATCCTTAAATTCTCCCATTGTGTCCAAAATATACAGCTATGTAAACATACAACACTTCAATGTCAAATTGCTCCTTGGAGACTTCTTCATGTAAAATTAATGTTATAAACATGCCGTGTTTCTCTTGTCTAAGTAGTTCTAAGTTAATTTAGTCTCTAGCTTTTCCACTCACCTGGCATCTTTTCTACCTATGTGGTCCTACTGATAAACAGCAGTAGCATGTAACACTATGACATAATTTGCTGTTGAGTTGGAATTATATTTTCTCACAATGAAAATGGTCCTCCACTTTTACACATTCACTTTTACCTTTGAATCTAATACTTTCTAACACAGTCTGCATGAGTCTAAGTGTGTTGCTGCAGACTGTGTTCAAAGTGAGTATCAAATTTTCTTATGCAACTGCTTCTCATTTCAAAAACCTGAAGTAGCCCATCTCATTAAGGTATTTACAAAAATAAGCACATTTTCCAACTCTACAGGAAAATTTGCCTTGATATGCCACAAATTAGCATTTTTTTGTGAAACCAGAAAGATTTGATTTCCACTTGAGATACTCTGAAACAATTAGCTAGTATCACCCTCTTGAGAGGAAGGATAAGTGAATCATAAAAGGCCAAGTATGAAAACCCTTGCTAAAGACTTGATTGCACAGTTGAGCTGCATAACATGATACATGAACCTGTCTGAGGGGAGGATTTGTAGGGATTCCACATCCAGTATTACATATGACAACACTACTCCTGTGAAAACTCTCACTCTTGGCAATTTTCAGAGTTGCTAAGAATTCTGTTCTAGGAAAGAAGTATACATCCCCAATACTGTGAGGAAATCACAAAGATCGTGAAGGTTTGCAATATTTGCTGCAATATTTGTTAAACATATTTCTGAAGTTTGTATAAACCAATTTGTGTACTATATAGAACATCTAACACAGCTATATTAATTATGTTAATATACAACTACTTACATAAAACTGTAACAAAATGCTGGACTTGTGAAGCTGGTATGATTTTTGGCATTCATTTCAAAAAACCAAAATTTCATTCAGTGTGAATTTCCAAAAGGAATGCAATAACCTTTTACAAGTGATAATATACTAGTTCTTAGCAAATTAATCAGTACTTCAAAATATACTGTAGAAGGGGAAAAAGGTCCTTTGTATGGTTCTGTGTCTATTTTGTGTGTCACCAGCAAATGTTCTAAACTCTAAATTATTTAAAAGTGTGGCACTCTATGACATCTCTAGGTTCAGATCACTGAATTTGTAATATATTTGGCTCAGCAGACAGAAACATTTCTATGTGACACATGCAAAACATTTCTTCACCGAATTAAATAATGTAGTAAAATGTGTGAACTCCAGTGGGACCACATATTAGGCTAATCTAAGCTGTCATGGAGTCATGGACTAATGAAGAAAGGATTGAAACAATTAACCTAGTTTCTCTCCTTCTCTTATCAACTGTCACTGGGGGAGTGTGAGTCAGGGGAAGATACTCATTCCTTGATTCTGCCAAATCTTCAGAAATGTTTAATATGATTATTAATTGTCCTCTAAGTAGTATATGTGTATATTGTGTAACTTTTCTTCTTTTTGGTTTATCTCAAGACATTTTGCATATAGAATAAATATCAGTATTCCCTTTATACAAAGAAAATATGTATTTTGTTATATATCTTATTATTTCTTATGCCTTTTATCTTACACTGTAAAATAAATAAAATGATCTTTAAGTTCTTGCATGTTAGCAAGAATAAGAAAAGCTTTTCAGTATGTCAAAAGAAAAAGCTTTAACTAGTCAGTAGCTCTCCTTTGCAGATGTCTCTCATGGCACTTAAATGACATTTCAAACTTCACTTCATCACCTTAGTGAGCTAATGCACTCTACAACCTCACCAGATGTGTTCCTCTCAGCTGCAGTAAGCACTTTAACATGGCTTCACGCTCCCACCCCCCTCCTGGGAAACTGTCTTGAGAGGATGTTTATATGTTAAATTGCAAGAGAACTATGGATGAGAAATATCAGTTCTCCTGTAGCCTATGAACTGATCTACATTTCTTTCAACTCACTGAAATGGGGTCATATAGTTACAGACACACAAACCAGGGAGGAAAAAACAGTGGACTGCCTATTGTAAAACTGGAGCCAAATGCCAAGGATATACTTGATGGAGAAGCAAGATAAAAAGCAAAAGAATTACACTGATAGAACTATATAAAAGAACATGTACTTGCCTCTCCAGATACATCTGCAGTCAAGACTTACTCTCTTCTGAAATGTATTGTGTGCTAGTGTAAATCCATTGACTTTAATTGCATTTAAGTCTATATTTCACCGATCTGATAAGTGATATAGAGTCAGGTACTGGTGCTCAGTCATTGCCTCTTTTTTCTAAGATCAGTACTGCCTTTCTGCCAAGTAAAGTATGTTCTTGGGCACTTCAAGGTTGACTTCTCATAGCATCAGTGGGCTGAGGCCAATTGTATGAGGTTCAAAAAGGCTCGGTCCTGGGTCTTGTACTTGGGCCAAAATAACCCCATGCAACCCTACAGGCTTGAGGAAAGCTGCTTGCTGGAGCTGGGGGTGCTGGTTGACAGTCACTGAACATGAGCCAGCTTGTGTCCAGGAAGCCAAGGAAGCCAAGAAAGCCAAGGACATCCTGGCCTGTATGAGAAATAACATAGCCAGCAGGACTAGTGAAGTGACCATCCCCCTGTATTGTGCTATGATCCTTGGATCCTCCTTTCAACCCTTCTTGTAGGTGGGTGCCACTTTTGCTTATTTCCAGTCAGCTAGGACCTCCTTGGTTAGGCAGAATTGCTGACAAATGATGGAAAGTGGCATGGTAAGCACTTTTGCCATCTCTCTCTGTACCCTTTGTGAATTCCATCCAGCCTCATGGATTTTTGTGTGTCTAAGAGGTCTAGCAGGTTGCTGACCATTTCCTCTTGGGCTTCATTCTGCTCCCTGTCCCTGTGTTCCAGCTCAGATGGCTGAGTACATAGAGGACAACTGGTCTTGCTAAGACTGGGGCAACAAAGGCATTAAATGCCTCAGCTTTTGCATTCAGATTTTCATTGTCTTTTATGACAGTAGCCAGATTAACCTCTAGTTGGGCTTTGGGTCTTCTAATTTTCACCCTGTGTAGCTGCATCACATCCTTGCATCCTCCAGAGTTGCCTGCCCCTTCTCCTAAAGGTCATAAGCTCTCTATTTTTTAATGTTTTCCAGCCAAACCTCTCTATTCAGCCAAGCTGGTCTTCTTCCTTGCCAGCTTGTCTTTCAGTGCATGGGTACAGCCTCTTTAAGATCTCCTTCTTGAGGAACGTCCTCAGCACAGGACAGTTATGGTCTTGGTAGTTTCTGAGCATAGCCTCATTGAATTGCATACACACATGAAACAGATAGGTGGAAAATTGCTAAGAAAGTGTTAAAGCCCAAATCCACTAGATTTCCATAGTATAATACTGCCTGGGAATAACCTCCAACAATTTTAATGCAAGTAAACCCTATACTTTCTGTAAAGGATCTGTATGTGGTAAACAATAATGGAAATTTCTTAAATTTTCAGATTGTATAACAATACTACAGATAATCTTATAACATTACACTGTCATCATAACATTGCTCTATGAGAAAATGTTTTAAACATACAGGCGTGCACTTCCTTAAAAATATTTAACATAAGCCTTTTATTATTTGCATTATTCTTGAAATACACTTTTACAACAGCTCTTGGAGTAACCACCAAACATTCCTTTGCTGAGGCAATTCTGAGAAAACTTCTGAAAATATATTTCAAAAATCCACTCTCTTCAAGATCGCTGGACAATAAGTGTTGTCTTTGCTGACAGAAATTATGTTTTGGCAACAATCCACATGCCTGGAGACAGATTATTCCATGGATTTGAGATGGAATTTTTCCAGTACTATCTCCATTCAAACCAGTGAGGGGCTTGGACCACAGCTAAACTTCAGATTTACCTGTCTAATTAGATGGCTACCTAAGGTTTCTCACAGCTATAAAGTTATGTAAAATTCTTTATACTGTGTTCATAATTACTGAAAGGAGCAGCACAGAAAACAGTACTTATTAGAAACTTTTGTAAGCCAGTTGCATTCCTGACATCTGGAGTATAATGTATTGTTAATGAGTAAGTAAATGAGTAACAGAATACAGGAAGATTATAACAATTATAATGTGTTACCAAAGCAAGATTAAATAGTCTCAAGAAGGTTGGCATAGTGTGTAGCTAAGTTTATATATTCACAAGTTCAAGTTGTTTAAAGTAATGTCCTTAAAGGACAGTAGGGGAAGGCTAGTGCATGAAAGACAGGTATTGCTTTTTTTTTTTTTGTTTGCTTTCATTGTCCTGCCTGGTTTCTTCCAGTTTTTATAAGAGCTGTTCTGACAGTAAAAATTGCAAAAGTGTTTAATAGTAATGGAGAGACAACTGACACAGTACTTTACATCTCCTTCATGATCTGTTGTGTGCATCCCACTGTCTGGGTTACTGTCAAATGTGACTGCCAGCACATAGCTCACACGTAGAGTCCAGCAGGCTTAGAAGGGAAACTGGAATCAAAGCCACTGCCCATAACTACCACTGCCTTTAAACTGCCAAGCTGGATAATGCTCTCATTTAACTTCCTAACCTGAACTGGAAGAAAAGCATTTTGGCTTGCTCATCCCTCAGATGACTGGAACAAAAGATATCCATTTGTCTGTCAGAACTTATGAGACAGTCATTAAAATCTGTCCTTGAACACAGGCATTCACATGGATTTTACTGGAATCCCAAGGCAAGATTCTCAGTAAAGGCACATAAGGACTTCACGGAAAGTGGTAGAATTATACTTATTTATACTGCCTAAGGAGATAAGCTATATATCTGAGGTGAAAATGTGCCCTTTATTTCCTAAGCACTAAAAAAATCACACTAGGTCAAATTACAGGTTTGTCTGAATATTTTGTCTTCGACAAACTTTTATGTAGGCAGAATTGTGGACATCATTTTCTTCCTCTGAGTGGGACACATAGGTGTCAGCAGGTATTTACTGCCACATGGGTTAAATTGACAGAGGTGTTTGCAGCATTTCCTAATTTGTGTATGGGAAATACTGCAATGGTAGATGGGGATCTGGGGTGCTGGTTGGCAGCAAGCTCAGCATGAGTCAGCAGTGTGCTGTGACAGCCAAGAGGGCCAGCCACATCCTGGGGTGCATCAAACATGGCATAGCCAGCCACTCAAGCGAGGTGATTATCCTGCTGTATTCAGTATGGTATGGCCTCACCTCAACTGTGTATTTCTGGGCCCCACAATTTAAGAAGGATGTGATGGTTCTTCGGACAAGGACAACAAAGCCTGTGAAAGGGCTGAAAAGCCTATCCTATGAGAAACAGCTAAAGACTTTGTATTCGTCTAGTTTGGAAAAAAAGAGACTCAGGAGGGCCTCATTGCTCTCTACAGCTTCCTGCTAATCAGTTCTCCTTGCTGTCCTGTGGTAGAATGTGTGGGAATGGTCCAAAGCTGCACCAAGGAAGGTTTAGAGAGGACATTAGGAATCATTTCTTTACCAAGAGGGTGGTTAAACACTGGAACAGGCTTCTTTGACAGATCTGTTTAAAAGGCATTTGTTCAATGCCTCAAATTGCAAACTTCTGGTAAGCCATGAAATGGTCAGGCAGTTGGACTATATGTCTGTGATAGCTCCCTTCCCTTCCCTTCCCTTCCCTTCCCTTCCCTTCCCTTCCCTTCCCTTCCC